>CABEEJ010002239.1:38838-75541 GCA_901482245.1 Timema douglasi
CACACACACACACACACACACACACACACACACACACACACACACTACAAATCAATATTCCTATAGACAAAATCTGAAGTAATTGAACTGTAAGCTATGATAATAATTTATCAGATTAAAACAAACACTTGTGCAGTAAAATATTTTCTAAATAATTTAAGTTAGTAAAAGGCATAAAATAATATTTTTTCCTCATAAAAACCTAACAAAAATTATTAAAACATTGATTAGGCTTAAAAAAATATTTAATATATATTGGATTTGAGTTCGCTCTGAATTAAAAAAAGTAAACTTCAAACACCTTTAATGTTTTTTAGTTTTTTTTTATCACTTTTGAATATGTTCCAGAGCAATTGATTCTGTCGGCTATCCAGGCTTATATTCGTCATAACAGTAGAGTTGAATCAACCCACTCTCATTCTTCAACTGGTGGTGACACTCAAATCCAGACCCATACTCTAAGGAACTCCTTTAAAGATCAGTGTGAGTGTAGTTTGTTTTTGTTAAATAGATGAATAATGTTATCTTTTAAGTTTTAACGAGGGTTGACACTTTTGTAGCCTCAAATCCCTTAGAATGTGAAAGGGAGTATTTTGTATGTAAAATGAAGATTTGTTCTCTGAATATTGCCATTTTGTTAAAATATCAACACCTTCATTTATTGGGATTTGATTTTGGTTGGTAGAAAAGTAAAGAAAATTCAAACCTATTTCTTTATTTGGAATAGATCACTAGACTGTCTAATCTCTTGACCTGATGAAGCTGTCTGTGACAGTGAAAGCTTGTCCTTACAAATGTAATTGTGTGTTTTTTAGTGTTCTATTCAAACAATTTCTACTCCAGTATCACCAAGACCGGCTATCCATCCTAATTAAAACATATTTCTTTTTGATCAAAATTAATAGCATTCTACTATATTAGTTATGTTATTTTAAAAGTATTTATAATATTTATCAAAAGTGACAGCTGCAGATCACATGACTTAATCATTAGTGTATTAATTTATTAAAATTGTTTTATTATATTTGGAAGAAGGTACAGGAAAGGTGGATAGAAACAAATAAAAGGGGGACAAACTCTTTTAGGAAGTTGCGTTGCGCGTTTCACACTCCTCCCTGATGAGTTCCGATAGAATGAAACCTAGGTCGGGGGATTGGGCGGTGACGATCAATTTTCTTTAAGAGACATCCATTACCTCTTTGTCCATTGGCAGCAGTGTAAAGTGTGAACTGTGTTCTTCTTTTCATTGTAAAGGCCATATTGTGTTTGTCCCCCTTTTATATGTTTCTATCCACCTTTCCTGTACCTTATTCCAAATATAATACAATTACCTCATAAAGCGAACAGAGGTTTTCCTTATAGAGTTATATCATTAAAATTGTTTTAGTAACTCTAGAAACTAACATTTACTGTTCTTCTTATTCTTCCTATCACAAATAGTTTCCAGCTATTGGCCGGGTCTATTCGGAACATAAGTCTCCAAAGTATCCTTTCTTCCCACCACCTCTCCTCCTCCATAATGTTCCAATCTTCTCCCCTCTTCTCCCCTCTCCTCCAAACTTCTCTACATGCGCTTCAGCCACCTGTCCATTTAATCTACTATCTCTTGTTCTTCTGCAGCGCTTCCCCCCACCCCCCTGTTTCAATAACCATCATCTTCTTTGGTATCTCCTCCCCTATTCTTCTCACATGACTATACGTCACCACATTAGTCATGCCTTCTCTATCCTGTCCTGCACTGGCTCCTTAACTACCCCTCCACTCACCCTTTCATTTCTAACCTTAACCATTCTTGTAACTCCTATAACACTTATCTGAAATTTCATTTTACATTTTACATTTTATTTCCAGTGTGGAGCAAAAGCGATAAATCTGGCAAAAGGAATATCCCACCAAGCACAAATGCTGCTAACTATTTGTCTCGGATACAAGAAACGACTGAAAAGGATTTCTCGTCATTTTTATCAGATGAGGTGAGATAACTTTATTTTTTCTTACCATAATTTTGTTGAGTGTAATAGGGTAATACCTTTTTCTTTTTATGAAAAAGTCTTGAGAACCATATTAAAGTGAAAGGGGGAGGGGGGATTAAAGGATCATCTACTCCCTCCACTCCCCAAACATAAACATGGCAAAAAGGTAGAAATAAATTGTAAAAAAAATATTCACAACTTTTGGTTCCGTTATCTAGTTGTGTGTCACAGTATTATGGTGGTGGATGGGATTTGGTTTGTTGGTGAAGGGGCAGAATGAACTTGTTTTGCGTTAAATTATATATATAGTACCAAATTAATAATGATTAATACAGTTTGACCATCTTCGGTGGCTGCATGGTCTAAGGTGCTACTCTCGCAATATTATTATTAGCACCGTGTCTTACTACCCGTTCGGGTTATACACACTCACGCTAATGTGTAATGGTAGGGTGAATGTGAGATGAAATGGAGGACCTACAGTTTAACGTGGGACAGGCCCTTTAGCTCTCGCTCATAGAAATTATCACGTTTTGATATAATCAGTCAGTTAATAAAGTACAAGTTAAATAGGCCTACCTCAAATCAATAAACACTAAACTGACCTAGCCACGGGCTAGAAACAGGTGATGATGATTGTTTTAATGTAATTTCAGTGTGCCGCAGTATTATTCAAACATGCAGGTTTCTTAAGAGAGAGGAACTCTGTTTATCATCCTTCCTCTATTCACACATCATCTAGAACTTCTTCGCGCAGGTAAGCTCGGTTGGATATTTATAATAATTACCAGAGTTATAAAAAATGAAGATAAAACTCCTTGTATCTGACTCTTTCCCAGATAACTTCATTTCTAAACTTGGTTCTCCTCGTGAAAGCTAACGTGCTCCTCACATTTCATCCTTATTGCCTCCACTTTCCAAGTCTCTCTTACACTCAATGTCTGTTTCTGCTACATATGTGACTGGGTACAAAATATGCCTTATAGAGCACTTCCCAACACTTAGAGGGCACTTCTTTTCTCCATATCACATCTCTAAATTATAAAACATAAATAGGAAAACTCAAATATTCTGTGGACCCATCCCAAATTTCTACTGTATCATTAGGTACCTAGCTAAGTATGGCGATTTTCCTATTTTTAACTAAAATCTTTACTAAGTTGGCTTACATTTTGTGCGTTGTGTCTTACTTCCCATCCAGACTATCAACGTGTGTTTGTTACAGCGACACTCCACGGCCGGAAACTCCCATGCCATTATGCCGTGCCCACTATCGTTCTGGACAGCGCTGTTTACTTGATGCTCTCACTGGCTCTGAATTTTGTTTCATGCACAGGGGCTCAGCTTACGTAAAGATGCAAAAATCCGAAATTTGTAACAAATAGTCTCTGACTTAAGATCATAGACCTTAAGATTTTAGATTTTTGCTAACTAAATATATATTGCTCAATAGGATGTAATAGAACTATGAAAACAGTATATCTTATAATCCTTGATTTTAAAGATTTTATATCATTGCTGTGAATGTCCACTTTTTTTTACTAAAGCAAAACTTAATCGAAAGTATGAATATTCCCAAAGCTGAATCAAAGTTTGGATATTTTTTTTATCATTTTTTGTGTTGAAAAAAATGTTTATCATATTTCATTATAAGCTATTATTAAAACATGAAATTCATTCATCATAAATTGTTGTCACGAACACGCTATTTTTATAATCTACATAAGAATCCAGAATGACATCAATTGACCATAAATGTGTATTTTAACCCTTTGTATTTTTATTGGCAAAGCTTCGTGATGGTCCGAGCCGAAATTGTTTTCTGAGCTTCGCCCACCCCTATTTAGTTGGTTGTTTGTTTATGTTGTATGTAGTTTTTTTTAATCTCAAGTCTTGTTTTACTTTCTTTTTGTCTTTGTTTAAGTTTAGATGAAATTTTATATTCCTGCTGATAATGTCAAATGAGTGCTTTGATTTTATAATATTGAATGATGCATCTGTTATGTATAGCGAAAGGAGGATAAAAGGGCAAGGCCTATACACTTAGCGGAAAATTGTAGGCCTCAAAGTTCAAAATTAAAATGCACTAAAACAGATAAATATTAAATTTTCAGGGTACATCAGTCCCCCCCTCCCCTTCTTCAGCAGAAGAGATTAAAAAACAGACTTCAACAATGAAAGGAGGATATGAATGATGTATCCCAAAAATTCATAATTATGTGCATTGTTGTGTTTTTAATTGTGAACTTTGAGGCCTACACTTTTCAGATTTGTAGACCTTGCCCTTCTATCTTCCTCACTATGTTTCCTTCTATCTTTCTTTCAATGTTTAGTTTAATAGCAATTTGGCCGAATTTTTTTTATGTTATGCATATGTTCAAGCCAAAACATAAAGACTGTTTTAAGGACCCATTTCATCCCTCGGATAGGACCTAACTTAGGTAACTAAAACAGCTCGAACCAGGCGTCTCGTTGGGATGATTATTTTTGTTACGTACTTTAGAAAACAGTGGAACTGAGACCGGTGAAACTGTTTTACCATTTTGTTTGAAAATACAATGGAAGCTAGTAATGATTATTTTAAAATGAAAAACCTATCCAATAATTGTGATGAAGAATGCAAAAAAACCCACTTTTTATATTTTTGGTTTGAGCGTTATCTTATATCTACCGCAATATCATGGTTAATTGGCGGTGAAATGGGATCTTAATAATGATATTTGCCTTGGATATTATTATATTATATTGTATTATAAAGTAAGTTTAAAGTTTAATTTGTAATGCTTCATCTTGCCCAATTTTGTGACATTTTTAAAATAAGATTTTGACATTTAGTGCATGCCAATTTTATGGTGACCGTTTATTGATAATTAGATGTTTTAAAGTCATAATAATGAAGACAACCTTTGAAGTATTCAGATTGCTTGTTTATGTTAAATTTTAATTTCAACTTTTATCATATCAATTTTATTATGTTTTACTACCCATCTGGGCTATGCGTACTTAAGTTCATGAATAAGAATGAGAAGAGAATAGTTTGGAAAAGAAGTATCCTCATTTGTGTGGATGGAGCGTGAGACACAGTTTAGAAAATTGCCCCTCATACCTGGTACGGGATTTGAACCCTTATTTTCCATCACCGGCAAAGCAAAATGGATGAGCTTAGAATTGAATCTGTCTCTCCACTGGTGTAGGTAACTAATTATTATAAATTTATGATACTTTAAAAGAATTGGTTCCATTAACAATTTTTCAAATTAGTGAAACTACCAAAACTCACTAAGCTGTTCTTTTTTGTTCATATGTAACTACTCATATTACTCCTATAGTACTTCTTAAAAATATCATTTTGTAGACTTAAAACTTCCTCCTCCTTAATACCCGTGTTTCCGCTGTGATTGTCAATATTGGTAAATAGTACACCCCGTAAATCACTCCTTTATTCTTCCTTGGCACATCCTTGATAACAATCAAAAAATCTATATTCATATAATGTATATTTACTATGTATGTAAACTTTTATAGGAGAAAATGTTTTTAATTTCTAATATCTAATCACTAAGGTTTTGCCGACATAATTGTGGGTAAGTTTGTTAAGGCTTTCAAGTGTTCTCCAGCCACCACCAAGAGACTTTGATGGTTCAACTCTAGGTGGGGCCTGATTTTGTTTGGTTTATTGTGTTATCAAATCAGTTGAGGGTAACTTTGTATATCCTAAAGGGTATCAAGCTTACCTGGCTTGATTTCACTATGGTGTAGCTCAGACGTGGGGAACCTTCTGGCATTGGAAGGCTTTCCAAATTATGATAGTGCACCAATCATAGATAAATAGATTAATAATTGCGATCTTTTTTTTTAAACTTATACCTTAAAAATAATGATTTTTGTTTTTAATCTCTTAAGATACTATCATTTCTAAGTAATGAAGATATATAATTGATTAAAAAATGTTTTTGAAAAGGCTGCACCGAACACCTCAAAATGCCGCAGGTTCCCCACCCCTGGTGTAGCTTGTAGTAAGATAGCGTTATAATCTTAATGTCAATTGTTTCACAGTAGAGTCCTGAGTTTCTGTATAATACTAAAGAATGGCATTCTAAGGGCCAGTTTCATAGTCAAATTTAGTACGCCTCAAGTGCGGCGCTATACTAAGTACAAGACGACACCTACCTAGACCAGAATGGAATGGGCCAGTTTCCTATGCGAGAACGGCCCATTCCATTCGAGTTTAGGTAGGTGTCGTCATGTACTTAGTGTAGTGTCGCACTTGAGGCGTACTAAATTTGACTATGAAACTGGCCCTAAGTGTCACACATAACATTCCACAGGGGGAAAAACAACTTTATTGGATTAAAAGTTGCTAATATTTTTGTCTGAAAAATAAACTAGGCCTATTGTTTACTACACTATATTGTACAATTAAAGCTTAACTCAAAATAATTTCTGGACCCTAAATAGATAATAAAATATAGCTAAGAACGTTCTAAGTGCCGTACATGTGTACCCAAAGTCCTAAATGCTTATGGGCTACCGTTTGGTTCTAGTTCAAGAAATTTGAAAGAGCTTGCAGACAAAGGCAGTGGCATTTACGACTGACTCTTTCTATTGTCTATGTTTAATTAGAACTACTCCCAAAATCTATTAACACTCATAACAAACGTAAACTATGGCACAGAGAACATGACTTCATCAAAAAATGGCGCTTATAATGTTTTTGACATTTCCACGCTTCAATTTAGATTTTATGAAATTTGTTTAGCTCAGAATCGCTTTATTTACTGAATCTATTTTTTTTATGATACATTAATATTGTAATGTGTAGTGACTTTAAGTGTTCTCTAACTCACATATACCCTTATATGCTAATTTTCCAAGTTATTCTTTATATTTCAAATTTAAGATCCTACCAAAAATACCTTTTGGAAAATTTAGGAGGTGAAACCAACTAATTAGTGCTAGGAAAGAAAGGTCAATAGGAGTTAGAAAAATGTGCCATTAAAATATCTGATTATTGTTTTATCAAAGAGAATTTTATATTGTTACAAAATGTCCAGTGACCTGGTAAACAGGAACAAGGCCAGGCATTTTATCAAATTTATATAATTTTTACATATTCATCATAAAAAAAATGGGCAACTTTTATTCACAATAGTCAAAATAATTATTTTTTTCTTCCAGTTAATACACACCACAAATCTCTTAAATACAGTTGAGCACACTAATCTTAATAATTCTCAAGGTCGTTATGTGATTTTTGTGTATTCTTTCTGCTCCTCTACTGTGGATCTTTAGACAAAGTTGCTTTAGGATTGAAAAAATATATTTTGTTAGTTATCTAACTGTATACACTAGAATTACTTGGAAAAGGTTTTACTGCATATTTGTCTGTATTATTTTGTTTTATCTTGATAAGTTATCATAAGGGATCTGTGAGCTCAAGTTTTTTAATTCGAGTCTATCTCTAGCGAGCTTTTTGAAAAGCATCTGAGTGTTGAGTTGACTTGGGTTGAATAAATATACGGTAATGGCTCGAATATAATGCGACAAATGTTTTGAGGTGATCTACATGAAAAATAAATGGTCTCGAATATAATACATTACGATAGTAACAAGAGATAAAAACTTAACAACTTTGACACATTTTCTTTAAAAGTAATAGTAAAGTGGGACTGTTAAAATATATTAATTGATTCTAAACAATCAATCGATATATAATACGTAGACTAGGGATGGCAATTTTCTGTAATATATCGATATATTTATCATTAATTGATATATCGAAAGCTACGATATTCCTATCAAATTAAAATGGCTGCTTTTCTGTAGGCCTAATTATATTCTTTGTCACTTTTCAATTTTGGATGTTTTATTTAGCTCTTTGAATAAGACAAGTTTAATAAAAATAGAACAAAAATCTTCATTGTTAATAAAAATGACAAAAAACCATATATTATTTTAATTCACTAGATTATCGATATATCGTTGCCAAAACTTCATCACTAGTTTCTTACGAGCTAACGTGTGTAGGATCAGTTATGTCGGACAACTCAAAATTTTTGTAACATGTGAAATGTATTCTTATTTCTGTTATAAAATCCGCAATCTATTGTATTAATTTTGATTTTATTTGAATTCTTGTTTTTTAATTTCAGTTTTGAAGAATTTTAGTGTGTTCAATAAACATCTATAAGATTGTGAGATTAAAGTTTCACAAGACATGTGTTGTAATGATCCAAGTTTCGCATTGAGGGGGTAGTAGGGTATCAGGAACATCAGATTTTCCAAGCAATGATGCTTGGAAAAATAATCGAAAAGAAAATGTTTAAGAATCGGAATCGATAATCGAGGTTGGAAACGAGAAAACGGGTATTATGGCATCTCTATACTATACAGTTCAACATTCTTAAGCACATAAAAAAATTTGTGAAAATATGTTTTGATGAACTGACCTACTATAGAGAGATGTTAATACGTAACATTAATGATTTTTAAGATTTAAATAAAGAACACTTTTGCATTGAGCTGTACTTGATACTGTCTTGCACTAAGCTTATTTTGGTTCTATCAGCCCTACAGGGAGATGCCTTTCTTATTTCTTCTTTATCTACTCTTCATACCCTCTTATTTGGTAACCAGTTGCTGGCCTTGACATTCGAAGGGTCATCTGCACATTACCCCATTTGTTGGGTTCTTACTCTACACCCCCTTCAGGCGTGCACTGGCAGATTCCAAGCAGCCCAGTGGGCCTATCCCGGAGATGTTGCGAGTTTATCTTACTACGGTGAATCTCGCCATGTTCAACTCGAACTCGTAATTTCATATCCGTAAAGTAGCCATTCCTGAGTTAATAATCTCGCAATTCGTGTTGAGTCTTCTAATTTCGTATTAAGCGAAAAATTCCGAACTTCCGGTGTCAAAAATTGTGATTTGAGATTTACTTTATAGCTGTGTGAACGCACCCTTCAGCCATTTAAACAATAGAATAACAAAAATGTTGTCTTCGACATCTTCGTTTTATCTCGGTTTTATTTTTGTTGGTTAAGGTTAGCTCGATAAAGTCTAAATAAAATTGGATTGGAAGAGAATAAGCAAAGAGCAAAAGCAGATTACACTTTATGTATGTTTCTTTGTTTCGCTAAATGATTAAATAAAAAGCTATTACTAGTATAACTTATTACATCATGTATGATATATCTTAATAACTTTAATAGGTACATAAAAAGCCAAAATTAAATAACATACAGCATATGGATGGAATGCCTTTCTATTTGAATAAAACCGTTTATTAAGCCTGAACAAATTAATAAATTTCTTATCACTCAGCTCAAAAGCGTCTTCGCGTTCACGAAATATACGTGGCATTCTATTAAATTCATTTTCAAATTCTTCAAGTTCTCTTATTATCAAATAGTAAGGCTATGTTTACGCCATTTTACATTTTGTCCAACAACAAATATTTTCGAACTATCTGTTGCGATATTGACGATTCCGAGAGGTAGAACCGCAGTGAGATCTATCCGAATGAAAAAATCTCAATCCGTAACGAAATTTTTTTCAAGAATAGCTAAATAGAAAAAGTTTCGAGATTGTGTCACGTGAACGACCAATCTCGCAATGGAATCAACTCGAAACATCTCGGGGATAAGCCCACAGGACTACAAATATGATGGCCCTTAGCATATATTATTATCTACCACTGAAGCTGTGTTTCAGAGTGAGTTAAAGTATTTATATCTTTATTATTAGTTAATTTCATCCTGAGGTCATTTCAGCTACGTTATCAATGATCAGTTTCTACTGACACAAGCAAAAATACTTCTAAATGCTCGGACAATAGATGGATGTCTTTATTGATATATTTAAGTTTGTACAACGATCCTATACTCACTAATTGGGTAGATCACTAAACAGATGATTTTTTACGTCTGTATAAACAACACCAAAAAACAACAAATGAGATATTTTCAAATATGTTTACAAATAATATTTTCTGGGCACCTCAGACTTACTGGAACTTTTGAAACAATTTAAGAAAAAAAATAAGAATTGAATGAATAATATTATATTTATGTTAGGTTGAAGTATTTGCGGCAGTCCAAATCAAACCAGTCCCCCCAGGATTTCTCTGTGTGTCCTGACGGCCCAGTCCACCTCTGCCCCTCCCCTCTTCTAACTGCATTATTCCACAAACCACATCCCCAACAAGTGTAAAGACGAGTAAGCAATGAGTTATTTATTACCTTACAATTTAATGCAAAGAAATAAACTTTTTTATTTTTAAGAAGCTTAGAAATGCAAGCACATAAATCTGTCCACCCCAAGTACGTGTTAGAAAATCTGAATACTTGCAGATCCCTAGTTATATGTATGAAAAAAGTGCATTGAGCAAAAACATTTAGTAATGAATAAAATGATAAAGTATTAGGAAAAAAGTAGAACACAAATTTACACACGCTTCAATATTTCGATGCTATTAAAGCACCTTCCTCAGAAAGTAGTAGTAATTAGACTGAAGAATATTGAGTACAGTGTTTAAATAAATATGAAAATATTATTATTATTACCATCCAAATGTTGAAATTATTATTTGATTTAAAAAAATATTTTTTCAGGTTAAAATTTTGATACCGAAACTTTGATTTAATACTAGTACGGTATCTATACTTTTTTTTTTCTGACACTTTAAATGAGTATAATAGTGATACGTTTCTTTCAATACCACATCCCTAGGTGATACTCACATTTCACCAATGATTATTTGAAAGTATGTTTATGTTATGTTTTAATTATTTGAATATCTCATTGCATCATGGAATAAATTAAATAATAAACGGTGTCAAAAGGTGTAGGCGAGTCGGGAGCCTGCATTAAATAAAAGAAAATATGTAATTATGTGTATTTTGACATTATATGCCTGTCCTGGAGGAATTGTAAAAAATTTCATGATTTTGTGTAGGAACCCTGTAACAGCTGACAATTGTAATACTGAGTATATAAACTGTTACTATTTTTGTCAAAATGGGAATTTTTCAAAAGCATAGTCAAAGCTGATATTTGTTTCGAAGCCAAGTCGAAGGTTTGCACACCCCTACCTTAACCCATAATGCCCAAAGTCTAACAAGTTTTGGGCAATTTCTTTCCTTAGACTTTATTGCCACATTACACTTTTTCGTGCTAAATAAAAGGGAAAGGCCTTAACACTGACCAGAAAACTCTGTGCCCTCGATATTCACAATTAAAAAAAACAAAATACATAATTATGAAATTTTCATGATACATCGGTCCTCTTCTTCAGGAGACAAGAATAAAACATCAACTTGACTATGGCAGCATGGCTAGAGATAGATCAGATCTAGCCATGCTACCATAATCCAGTCTGTGTTTTGATCTCTTCTGCTGAAGAAGAGGACTGATGTACCACAGAAATTTTGCAATAATTATGTATTTTGTTGTGTTCCTAATTGTGAACACTTAAGTCTACAGTTTTCTGGTAAATCTGTAGGCACTGCCCTTCAATCCTTTTATCAAAGTTTAATTTAAAATTGTCGTTTGGCGCCATTTTACCTTTGTGCTGGATAATATAATATACATTAAATTAAATGTCTTAAAAAGTTTTATGCCCTTAAATAAGAATTTGTTTATTATGTTAATTAAAGAAATAAGTTAGGCTAATGTATGCAAGGTAGTTAAACTATTTTAAAATGTTTCTAAATCTTATATTCCCAGCCTTTCTGAATTTCGCAGATAAACAACTCGGTCTCCATCTATAACAACTGTCTGCAGTATATCCGGACGATCGAATGAACCGATCCTATGATTTTTGTGTCCCAAAAACGCGTTAGATGGATAAACTTTGAGTCGCGTTGTATTGGGTGCCAACCAAAATCATGCGTTTGAATGTGTATGCATCTATGGAATTCTATGTAGTTCACTGACGTTTGTTAAGTCCTAACCTAACTATTATCTTAGGTTAGCTTCCTTCCCTCTCTGTCACATTACAATATTGTACACTCNNNNCTCTTTCTATTCTTTTAATGTATTTCTTCAATATTAGAAAAATTTTGCTATAAAAGGTCAACAAACTGAAAAGTTGTGAATTAAGATTTTCTCAAGTTCCTAAAACATGACTAAACTATTTACAATTCTTCATCCTGGTCCAAATACATTTTTACGGCATATTTGACTTGTTTCCAGAGTCTGGCGCTTGTACTTTTTTTTTATGTTATTCAGTTTAGTGATATCAAAAGTAATTAGTATTTGAAGACTTGATGGTATTACTTGTTTGAAATCAAACTAATGACAAACATTTTTATTGCATAACATAATTTTACTAAATCTTACAAGTACATCATCTTTGGTTTCAAAATGTTGTACTAATAATATATGTAAATAGATAATATAGCAGTATATTATGTTGTGTGTATTATGTTAGTAAATGTTTGTCCTTTTTATAAATGATTTATGTGTAATTTTAGGAATAAACAAACATTTTTAATATGTCCTGTGTTGAATTGTTGCCTTACTTTCAATAACTCGGGCAGAGTTATCGACTTCATAAGTTCAATGCAACTAACTTAAAGTTACATTTCCTTAGAGACGGCCGCCTCATGACTGTTTTATTACATGCGTCAGTCATGTGTAATCATTTCTCTCTGAATTTAATAATATTTTGTCGCAATAAGCGAAAAACATGATTTTTTACTTAAATTGCTGCTAAAACACCATGAGGATGATGAAATATTACACTTAATGTGAATAAACGCAGGAAATGCTGATGTGCATCTCATTTTTAAAGTAAAACATTGTCACTTGTTGCAAGGTGAAAAGAAATTTAATGAATTTTTCGGACTGAATATTTCTCAATTCACCTACATTTTGATTCAATAAAAGATAGCGATAGTTTAGTGATAACTGAAATATAGTTCAGTATCAAATCATCTTCAATGAAAAATTAACCATTATGTTGAGGTAAGTTTAAATGACAAGTTGATTTACCAAAAATAACTTTAATAATGTATGTTACCAAATTTACAACTTTTAAGTATTAGAAAAAATTTCATTACCTTCAAAATTTTCAAAAGGAATTAAGATCATAACATTGTTGACGTTGACATTGTTATTATCAGACCTGTTCAGGCGATGAGCTGCACGCAGGAGACAAATTATGGCTTGTAGGAGACGCATTGCGACTCTCCATTTCAAATACAAGTTGTAATGTTCTCATTTTTGTCTCATTAATAAGTTCCGGTCTTAATTGTTTGACCGACATAGCAACACTTCGAAAAAACAAATCTACAGAATCTTCTCGTCTTTGACTAATTAATTTCAAAATCTCGCTACGCTCACAGCTTCTTTCCTCGATCAATTTGGTTATTTTCTGATTAAGTTTCTGGCGCTTGGTGGGGAGATGAGAGAAGTCTGAGCTTCGTGGCAAATTCCAGTTGGCAGTACTCGATTCATCATTAATAATAGCTGCAAACGATGAAGCACTTTGATCAGAAATGTTCTGGATCACACCACCTGATTCCTCTATCCCAACATCAATACCTTCAAAGTCACCCTCTTCGACACTATCACTGTTGACTGAATTAATTCCTATGTTTGATATACTTCTGAAAATTAAATCAAAACGAAAATGTTTAGAACATGAGCCATTTGCTTCCTTACAAAATTTTGGATATTAACACTAGAAACCACTAATGTGTGAAAATTACACAACTTTCCTAAACCATTAGGCCTTAGATGTTTTGAACTTTAAAGAAATTAGTTGGGAGATTTTCTTGGGTTTTGTTGAATCTTTAAGTGCTTTATGGCCTCAAATTTTTACACCTCTAATTCCCTTTGGAAAAAAGATGCATTTAATTTTACTAAAAAAATATTTTTTTACACATCAGTCTTAATAAGATTATCAAATGGACAATACATTTAAAGGGTCGATATAATTTATTGTTAACAAAATAAAGCCAATTAAACTGTAATATATTGTGTGTAAACATGTAACAGCGATATCTTTAAGATGGTTAAAACCTCGGTTCTTAAATCAAATGCAACTATCTTTAAGTACTTACAGGCGCTTATGCTTCACTTTATCGAGGAAGGATAGCATTTCGGCTAGTGCCCATTTTTCTGGCTTGCTGGACGTGGAAGAGCCTGTGCCCTTTCCCTTCTTTATTCGTCTATTGTATGTATCTTTAATATTTCTCCACCTTTTTTTACAGTCTTTAGCTGAAAAAATATCAAATAATGTTGGAAACATATTATATAATTATATATTGACTAACATTTTATTTTATCTGTTGTATAAACCAATAAAGGATTTATTGTCAGTAGTTTAGACATAATTAGTTTATATTCTTTTATAATGAAAAATTACACCTGGACATGAGAATCAAACCCAGGACTTTTGGCTTAGTATACCAATGTCAACCAAACGACCTGCGGGAGCATTTAAACCAGCCTGCGTCTAAATATGAAATAATAGGAATGTGGCCCGCAATTAGACTTTGTCTGTGCTCGGGGTGTATTTTGAGTTTGGGATTGGATTTGCCACTTTGCCTCGTTTCTTGGAGCTCTTAAACCCACCACCCTCACAAGACGCCTCTCCTCCAAAACCATCCCTTCCAAACTCTCCCCTACAAATTATTTCAGTCTTTCTCTATTCTTTGTTTTCACAACCATTCGTTGCAAGACTTGTTTTGGTTTATTTATTGTTAACACAATGAGTTTAAGTAATTGTGGTACTAAAAGATAAATTGATGAGGAGTGTAGATTAGTTAACGAAATGTGGAAACTTTGGTATTTTTCCAGAGAAAGTGATGTGAGGCCGACTTATTTAAGTTGTAATTGTGTTGTTTCAGTGATGAAACACAACTTGAATTTATTGATTTTCAATGTAATTCTATTCTTCACTATACATTTATGAAAATGTCCCTCCCAGAGTTTTATTCGAAGTATTCGGGTGATAATATCCCACAATCAAAATGAATGCAGCTAAAATACTATCAATGTTCGAAAATACATACATTTCTAAGATTTAAAAAATCCAAGCTAAGAAGTCAGCTTACAGATGAACATTTACAAAACACAATGAAGATTGTTTCAAGTCAAAATATTTATCCTGATTTAGATAATTTAGTAAGTGGGCAACGATGCCAGATTTCCAACAAGCAGTAGATGTGATAAATTACTATCCTGACATTTTGTTTAAAATGAAAAATATTTGAATTTTGAACCAAGAGTTTTATTACTCTCTTTGTAGGAATTATTTTTATTTTTTATTTTAGATATTTTTAATATCGTAAATTTACAACTAAAAAAAATATTTTTTTTAATATGCCTCTTGCATCAGTGTTAAAAGAAAATATATTCATAGAAATCAGTGTAGGCTACTTTAAGAACAATGGGGGGGGGGGGGGGGGGTGTTTTTNATGTTAGCTTTTTAATTTTGTATAAACATTTAAAATGTATAATATAATAAATAAAAATCCTATGTGCGCCCTGCAATGCCTCCTTAATAATATAATATGGCCTTCAGACCTGTTTGAATTTGACACCCCTGTCCTAACCACTGAGCTATTCAGGAGTCTTCCCGTGCCCAGGGTCATTCTTCACTCATATTTTAAAGCAGAGTTTGTGATGGATGCGCAGAAATCGTCAGCTTCATATGAGTGATCAATTAAGATAACAGCCATCTTCAACTCGAAAGAGCTTTGTGCTGTCAATGGTACGAATGCATATATCATTAGTTTGGTCGAGTTTTGAACAAGTCTTTCTACTGAATCACAAGTGCAACGATTGAAAATGAATGGTGCAATATACATGTGATAAAAATATTGGTTTTACACTCATCTTGAGTATAAAAATGGTGGCATTCCAGGAAAATAAATAGGCCAAAAACTTTTTTTATGAATTTTTTTCTAAGGGGATGGGGGGAAGTATAAAGTTAGGCCACTGCTTTTAAGGGTAGAGCGGCACATTCAAGATTTCGGTGTAATTAGTGGCACGCCAGAACTAAAGTTTGGCCACTCCTGTTACCTAAACCAATTTAAGTTTATAAAACAATGTGATGTGTTTATTTATTTTGGAAGAAGCCAGAACCGGGTATGTGTTCCCCCCTCCTTGTAAGCTGCCCACTCTGACAAAGTCTTGCCCTACATTTTGACTGCTGAAGAAGTATTCAGACTACTAAAGCATGTGATGAAACCTTTTCCCTGACTGGTCACAAATGCTGACAAATGAAAAGCAATGATTTGCTTTGCTAACCCAAATATGTAGGCCTTTTTAACACTGCAATTGCTCTGAAATCAAAAATGATAGATGATTGGATCAATGTGTCATGCTGTTTGCACAACCTTCTTATAGATGCATACCTAGAAGCTCCATACTATGAACAATATGTATCTAACACACTACCATCTCATGATTTCATGCCACTCACCAGAGTTTGCGGCTTCATCACCGTCGATGCATTTTATGTGAGAGATTAATTTATGGCATAATTAAACAGTCCTCAAGCTAAAACTGTATGGCAAAATAATTATGTCACAAGACCAGACTTTTCCCAGTAAATTCTCACAGATAGTGTGATTATTAAATATATCTATATATAAATAATTAGAAACCATTATAAACATAATTATAAAATTTTATTGATGTCAGTTCAAGAATGTTTACACAAAGTTATTTTGTACACTTTTAACAGTATAAAAATGTATTATATATATAAATGCTTTATGCCTTTCCTTACCTGATCTTCTTAAATGATCTGCTACTTCTTTCCACGCATTATCCTTAATGACTTGATCCTTGTAAAGAGGGTTCTCTAAATCATACAATGAAGGATGTTTTGCAACAATTTCCACCAACTTTTCATCTTCAATCGCTGTAAACCATACTTTTGAATCGCTCATGTCTACAACACTAGATAAACGTTTCAAACATATGCAGTCGTGGCTAGACTGTTTCGATAGTAGTGTTGTTGAAGCCAGAGTTGTCGGCGAACGACACAAATGGCTACCGGCTATAAGGAAATCACTCCATAGCTAAATATCTAAAGCAGTCCTTTGCGGCGGCCGAATCTTAGGAAATGTGCCTTGAGACTGGGGGCTGAATTCATAAAATCTCTCATGTGTTTACTGAGTGAGAAAAAAAATAAAATTTTAGAACCATCTCTTACTATTCATTTGTGCTATACGTATGTGCAATAGTTACACTAATGTTGGTTGAATTTAAAGAAACAGTACCTGCATTTGCAAGAAGGGAGAGTGGAAGACAAATCATGGAAAAACTACTCTAAGTACACCTGATGGTTTAGTACCTCAAACTTCCTGTCATTGGCAGTCTAGTTTCTCACGAGAGCAATGTTTGAAAATTAAAATGTCCAAACTAGTAGTTTTTGAAATGTTTGTATAAGATTCTAAAAAAATACAACTGTACAATTCCATAAGGATTTTAATATTCAGTTGGCAATTTTAGGAAATCACTAATTTTTTACTAATTCTCAAGCTTGAGAACTGACCTAAAGAATAAATTTATTTATCTTACACTTAAATGCCTAAAAAGCTCCTCTTGAGATTGCCCTGTTGAAAACTTGACTTCAGAGACACCCATCTATACCTGACTCAATCCATAACCTAACCGGAGATATGGCGAATTTAGTGATAGCTTTGTTATTCTCCAAATCTCGCAACCCAGCCAGTCAATCTGTTTAGTTACACTAATTGGTTTAGGGATCTAAAGAGTAGGATTTCATAGGAAATGTAACTATATTTGTGTATGAGAGTTTATAGCCGTATCGCATAAACCACCCTTTTTATATAGTACCATTCAAGCCCTAACCTTCCCATGAACTAAACAGATGGGGTTGACAACTTAATCAGCGTACACACTAAAATGGCTTATTGTAATAGATTTAATTGGTTTTAAGTTTGTGGTTAGACTCTATGGAGTTTGCCCGAAATCGAGCTGTACCAACCAAGCGGCCGTGGTCATTTGACGATAGTGCCAACTTCCGTGGATAAAGTGTCATGTGGTCAGTACAACACTCGACTCAGTTTTTATAGACCGGAGCCGCTTTTTTTTTTTGCTTTGTTTTTCAAATAGTTCCTAATCTGTCCTCGCGAGCAAGAATTGAACCTGTTCCCTCAACTTGTCAGATAAAATTTGGAAGTGTCGAAATTTGAACCTGGGCCCTCAGGATTAGTAGCATGACTTTGACTACTTGACAACAAAGATGGCCGAGTTCTAATATTGCTCAGATTGGTAAAGAAATTAGGTCCGAAGGAATTTATTTCAATGCCAAGTGCACACGATTGTTTTATCTTTGACATAATTCACGGGATCTAATATGAACTAGGTAATTATATCAAGTTTGAAAATGCTATCCGGTTTGTATAATTTGTTGGTTCCTCCAGTCTTATTAAAAGTTATGTGCCATAATTATTTTATCTTAATAAAATATATCTAACACCGTTTGCACACCTCTAATCAAAAATTTGACTTAATCTTAAATCATACCTTTTAGAGAGTAGGAGATAAACGTACCTACTTCATTCAAAGATGTGAGCAAAACACTCGTATGCAAGTGACAACATGCAGAAACAAATATTGCGTGTAACACTTTTGCTACGATATTTTAATAAGGAAGTGAATGTGAATAGCGATTTTGTTAAGAATTTTTTGCAACACATATTTGATATTATTATTATTATCACCGCGTCTTACTATCCGTTCGGGTTGTACGCACTTACGCTAATGTGTAATGGTAAGGTGATTGTGAGAGGAAAATGGAGAACTTACAGTTTAACGTTAGATCCGAGCCACGGTGGAGGCCCGGCAATCCACACATTCACAAGTTATGATAATTACACGTCTTGTCAAAGGGGAAGGAAGGGTTTAGCAATCAGCTAAATCTATGCTGGGACCAAGGATTAAACCTCGGACCCCCAACACAGAAGTCTTGACACCTTACCCCTGGACCACCAGGTCACCTTAAATTCACTACTGTTCTCTTGTTGTGGTTACGTTAATGCTAATTGCTATTTGTGTATTAGGCTGGGTTTGTATCAGTCATGGCTCGTTGATTTAAACATTGGGAGGGGCGTACTGTATCCCCCGACCCTGATCATCGGTCATAAATAACAGTCAGCCTGGTCACAAGAGATTTTTATTTAAAAAAATAACAAATACAGCTCTATGAGAAAGTGAGGCATGAATAGCATTGGGTGCTGAATCCGTAAACAACAATCAAAATAGAACAATAATATAAGAAATATGTGGAACGTCTTCCCAAAGTTACAAATGGTGACCCAAAATAAACCATAAAATCTGCAATTAAATTGACCCTTTTACAAATTTCAAGATAATGATGATGATGATAATAATAGGTAGTCAAAAGCAAAAACAAAGTACAAGTCATGACAAAAATATATTTACTTGCCACCTCCAACGGTTCTCAAACCATCTGAATAGCAAACAATGAGTTCCCAATAATATATAACTCCTCACCCGTAATTGGTCATAATGGAAATAAACAACATGGATCTAATTTAGAAACATGTGCCATAACAGGCATTATTAACGTTAAACACTAGATCCCATGCTAGACAACAAATTTGCCGACTTGCGGTCCTACATTTAACTAACATATAATAAATTTTTGAAATATGTAACAATAAATTATCTTCCAAAAAATAACAAGTTATATAATCTCTGAATTTACAAAATCGGCAGAACTAAAGTATAATACTGCCATAATCAATCATGGACCTGAGATGGCAATACTCCAAGATATAAGCCCATCCGTGAAGCGGATGAAACAGAATGTAAGTTAAATAATAAAAAGAGTTCTCCCAAAAAGATCGCAAAGAAATGTCAGACATATAGTTTGGTCATGCCGTGTAAAAAAATTAAGTTTATCCGTGGTCTACAAGCAAATTAAAAGGGACCAGGTACAGTTAATAAACGAGAAATAAGATATAAAGAATCCAAAAACGATAATATTTTAATCATTACAGAAAACGGAATTTTGACTATACAAACGTAAACCTATTATAGGACCAATGTCTCTTACCTAGTGATTGTAGTTTAATGTGTGTTGGCATTACAGACTAAACGAACGAAGTCATGTGATCTCAAGGCACAGGAACCAAAGGAGTAGGAGAGGGATAAGGGGTAGCCTTCTCGAATAAACCCAAACAGTCCACGCATTTTTTTTTAAACGCGCGCCAAACAATAGTTATTTTGTTTATGAATACTGTCGGCGGTGCTCATCCAGTTCACGCATATCATCCGTCTTCTTTTATCTTGGGCGTGGCACAATCCTCGTGGTGAGAAGTGAACCATTGCCTCTCGAGTTAGTTTGATATTGGCAGTGTCGTGATGTGTTAGTGGAGTGGAACTCTGCAGAGATGGGTCAACTGGGGCCGGAATGGTGAGCACCAATTCACGCGACTCTCTCCTTAGCAAATAGTGCACAAGAAGTTGAAAAACATTATTTTCAGTGATAGGGTTTATACTCCATACATAGTGAATACTATACAATGCATTAAGTTAGTTTAAATTTCATTTCTTATTTGTTATGTTGAATTGTAGACATTTTATTATTTATGGTTTAGTAGGAGTGTACGAATTTCACTTTTTTCATTTAGAAACGAAGTTGAATCAACAAATATGAGACATTCCCAAAGCCAAATCAAAGTTAGATATTTTTATTTTCAATTATGGATAAAAAATACTATAATTTACACAACTACGTAAATTTAGGTCTTAGTTAAATATAATATTAAAAAAATACTATATTACAAACATAATTATTAATATATTTCGTCATAAAATAATAAATTAACTTATTGATAGAAGATAAAATATAATTAGGTTATTTAAGATTTTTTTTACACTAACACTAATTTGTGATAGAAATAACAGCAGAAAATTACACAAAAAAGTTATTATTGTTATTATTATTATTATTTTGCGAAGATTCGTACCTATCGAAGCCAAAATTTTACTTTCGAATCGAAGTCGAAGCGAACAAATATTCATAGTGAAGTAGAAGTTATCGAAGATTCACTCACCCCTAGAGTGTAGTACAGGGTCATTCACTCGGGAATGAACTTTTTTTTAAAAATTAACTCATGTTTAGAAAGTAACATTTGAATAGTGTGGATTGTAGAACATACCCAGGCCCATGACAAAATAATAATGTATCATAAAAGATGCTGGAAGTGCCCACCACCAGCGTCTAGACACATATTTACCTGACGCAAATGGCAAATGGCAAATGTACTATGTAGCGTAGCGACGTTGATGGCAGCAATTTCACGTCTGATGTCTTTCAATTCTTCATTCGACCTTGGCTTGTTGGCATAAACACCGCCTTTTTAAAGTCCCCATAGAAATAAATTTGGGGGTGTCAGGTAGTGAAACCTAGTTGACCACATGTTTTTGGAGATAATACTGTCTTGTAAAAAACTACTGATTTCTTCCATGCTCCTATTGGAGGTGTGGCAAGTTGCACTGTCCTGTTGGAGGTAGCCATCTGCAAGTTTCTGATCATCTAGCTGATTCACAAATTCATTAAAGATTTCCAAATATTGGTCACTAATCACCGTATCTTCAAAAAAGATTGCCCCAATGATACGGCAGCGAAACACCACACACAAAACACCAATGTCTGCTTAATGCAGTGGCTCTTCATGGATGGCGTGAGGATGATTATCAATGGCCCCAACCCAGGTATTTTGCGAGTTTACATAACCGAACAAATGGAACCATGCTTCATCAGTAAACCATGTTATGTCCAACAGGGTGGGGTTTTCGGCGAAAATTTGGGAAAACCATTGACACTGAGACAGCCGCTTTGCCAAATCAGGTGGCCGTAGCTCGTGCACAGCCGTGATACGGTACGGCTTAGTCTTTGCCTGTTTGGCTGCTCTTTGACAGGTCGAATACGATCGTCTAGTCTCTTGAGATAACCTCCGAAGAGATTTTTTTGGGGATGCCAATAACCGCTGCTTCACATCCTATATGTTTTCCTCCATCATCTTGGATCGTTTGCCCATATACCCGTTCTCTCCAGCTTCTTTGCCAAGTTCAAAATGGTGACTTTGGTGGGTGGTGTATACCCACTAAATTTATTCAAATACCTCCTCTGACATTGTTTGAAGGAACCGGTCATCTAGTACAGACGCACAATGAACACACGCTCTTTACTTGAGTACACCATCTTTCTTCTGCTGACTCACTCAAACTGTCTGGTTATACATGCTTCCCCACTAATGTCTCTCTAGAGAGATGGCGTGTCATTGTGGTGCCCAGCTGGCCAGTGGGGAGACATGATTTTCCAAGTAATGCATGTCGACTGCTTCGCCATGAGATAAAAAACCGTCCCGTTCGTGTTTCATGTTCATATTATAATCTACATAGCTTATATTATACAAAATAAGCGTTCATTCCCAAGTGAATCACCCTGTACTAATAATCATTGGATTTTAGACATATCAACAAATGATAATTCAAGGAGAAGGTGCAGCTGATGAAACGCAAGTATACAAGCACAAGAAAATAATTAGCTTCTGAATTCATCTTTATGTTTGAAATGCCTTGTGGTAGTCATGCTTGTTTATTGTTCACAAATTTCTTTGGATTTAGCGTTAATGATTATGGTAGTCTATACTATAATCGAAACAAAGGAGAAATATTTCATTTTTCATTTTGTTACTGAGAAGTAGGGCTACTATAATATTCATATTAAAATCGGAACCAAATAAAAATCAATTTGGCTTGTGTTTAGTTAAATTCATGTTTCAAAAGATGCATTTTAAGGAACATTGTTTTTCTAATGACCCCTTTATTGAAGAATTTTAATAAAAATTATTAAGGTGCCATAGTCTATCAACAAAAGACAATCGATTTAATTAAGATGTTATTCACAGTGTTTAGTTCTGAACCGATATATTGTTCTTATGAATACCGCACTACACGATATTTACTATTAGTTAGGCTATATATGATTTGAATATAAACCTTTCCTCAATAATGTAAATCTGTATCAAATAATATTTTATCTGTATATTGTGCACTAATTATCGGAAGTAAAATAGTCCAGCAGCCACTTTATTTCTAGTCATATAAATTGTGTTTGAAGGTGTATTGTATTTTATGTAAAATAATTTAAATTTCCAATTATTTTATGTTTGATTTGTTACATTTTTCCTATAGCATATTAATTTGTTTTATACATATGAGTAGGCCTATATAAATATTTCGCTGATCCTGTAAAATAGGGAATAATTTATGGGTACTTTGAAGTCATTTTCTTGGAACTCTATACCTTCATATTGATTTAAGTTGTAAATTTGTTATTTAAGGTAGAGTGAGGTTTTTTTTATGTAGGAATAAATAAATAGCTTTATTATTTAATTTCGGTATTTACCGTGCACTTTATAAACCAACTGATTATATCAGCATATGGCTTATAATCTAACTTAAATCCAGACCACACAAACATCCAATTATTTTGCCTAGGACATTAAGAAGGAAAACATTTGGAAATAGTTTGTTCTTTAGGTTTTTTTTATCATTGTTGCAAGAAACTAAAAACTGTTATGTGAACCTTCCTAGTAAAATTTCTTTTTTAAATACATTTTTAACTGTATTGTTTATTTATTGTTCTTAAAATTTTACGCGCCCTGCCGTTAATTCATCACTATGTAAGGAAATGGGGAAACCTACTTTTCCCCTGTGAGGCATTTTTAGGCCATGCCAGGAATCAAACCTGGGATCCTTAACAAAGTAGACAAACATGCTACCGACTGAGCTAATCTCTTTGACAATAAAATCAAATCATTACACATTCACTAGTTCAACATTGGTTTTAAAGTTTGTATAGTGAGAATTTAAATTAGTAGTTTTAAAAGATGATACTACAGCGCTACTATAACATTTATCCAGTACAATGAAATGCGTTGAAATAATTATCATAGTTTTTCCCCTTTGTGGTGACCCTACCTTTAGAAATGTTTTGTTGGTCTTTCTGTTTATGAAAAAATCTCTTAGACGCTGAAAAAAATACATTACAAAAATGGCTTCTCTAGGTATTGAGGATTATAGGATTCAAAATTTTCATGGTGCTACTATGAATCCGGATTGGCTAACAGCTGAACACAGTACTGGAGTAAGTAGGAAATATGTGAAATATGTATAAATAAAGGTTAGGGTATTTATTAAGGTATACTTTTAAAGTATCTATATAGCTACACAGGGCCCACTGCTTTATTAATGCTGAATCACCCTTCATAAAATTAAAGTTTGGAATTAACACTGATTTAATAATTTCAATAGTTGGGAATTGATTTTTATGTAATTATTCATAACTTAAAAACAACTCTTCGACCGTCGTTTTAAAATACATGCCTATTTGGTATTCTCATTTAATCAATAGACTACTTTACTCTAAAAATTAAGTAGGCCTACTTTTATTTGTACCCCTAATTATCTTTTCTTACATTTATTTACACCTATCTTTTCCTATGTATATTAGGTACCATTATGTCCTTGTTATTACATCTCAAACCAGGTGTACAGTAACTTAACAATGAAGTTTTCATTTGAAAACATTGAAATAATATTGATGAAACACTTACTACATTAAATTTTTTTAAACATAACGCTAAAATATATTTAAGTTAAAATCAAAAACTGCACTTTTTTGTTCAATCATAACTTTATATCTTAAATCCCGGTGAGAGTACAGTCATTATCACTACATGACATTTTTCTTTGTAATATCTGTATTTATATAGGTATTTCATTATTATTATAATACACTCGAGTAGACGTCAAATTGAATAATATCAATATACGAGTATATAAAGTTTGATGTTTATAGTAAGTTACCGGTTACTAAGTTATAAAAATATCTTGGCTTAAAATATATCGTATTAAAATCTCAAGATAAACTTAACCACTGGTATTGATTAGGTAGCGATAATGTGTGTACCATCTTCAATATACCAGCTTTCATAGGATGAAATCTCAACTTTAAAAAAAAAAATTGTTAAGCTCAGTTTTTTGCTTTAATACAAATTAGGCTTCTAATATTTCTCATAACGTATGTAACACTTATGCTATGGCCATATTGCAAACAAACTAGGCCTATCCTATTGTATGTATGTAATCTATTTTTAAAATAGTATAAAAGCTACGTAGCCTACCTACCAAAAATCATAAATAGCCAGTTAGATTATTTAGATACTGTGAAATACTCAAATTTTAGTACTCTTCTTTCTTATTCTCTAATTGAAATTCACTAAACCATCATAACTACAATCTAGCCTAATTGGGGGAAAGTCTGAAAAATCAGTGGGCTAGTTAATATTTTTTTGTTTTTTCCATTTTTTCTTTCTTTGCATTTTCACTATACAATGAAGTAAGTAAACTAAGATTATACACATTTAAAAGAACAGTTCAGTCTTTAAATTTAATTTTCTTCAAAGTTTAATTAAAAAAATAAAGCTTAGAAAACTCTTCACACATTTTTGAAAACAGATTAAACAGGATTTGAGTGGTGTGCAATAGGCTGTGACACTGGTAGGGTGAATCATGTTCTTACCTGGCCACAAATACTCGGACTTTATTACGGACTTGTCGACCATTGTCTATAATATCACAAACAACAGAAGCTGTTTGTTAAATCTGAAATCTGTAAAATTTAGGGTTTGCTGTATAAAAACTTGTATAGGCCTAAGCTGCTAGACTGCTAATGAAAGAGAGATTGAGGTTCGAATCTTGGGCGGGTGTACCGAGGTGTTTTTTTTTTCTAAATGGTTTTCACTCTCCCTCCACACAAATGTGGATACGCTTCCTCTAAATTAAACCTTATTCATCCCTAACTTATTAGTGTAATTATTACATATGCATATAACCCAAATGGATAGTAAGACATGGTGCTAAAAATTAAATATTATCCATTCAAACTTCCTAAAACTCCATAGAAAGGCTAGGTTTTGTAATATTTTGATTTATTAAAACATGTGTTTAAGGGCTGGTCTTGTGACTGCTGGGTGAATATTAATTTGGCCGATAAATATTTTTATCTGGTCGATTAGTTAAAAGTGTGTCTTATGACTGCCAGATAGCATTTAACTATCTAACAGATAAACTGTATTTATCCATCACATTTTTATCGAGAGGTTTAAGTAGGCCTGCTTGATAACTTTTATCTGAAAGTTAAAATGGGTGTTGCCATAGTGACACGTCGTTTTTCATGAGGTTTCACCTATCAGTATCTATTTTCAGGTTAAAATCTTGGTTTGCGTGTTTAGTAGGCTTTATAAACGTTGTACCAAACTTTTGAACACATTTTGGCAGACATCAAAATTATTAAGTAGCCTACTTGCAAGACAGCCTAGCTTCTATGCCCACGTGACGCCATCTGTTTCCTCACACTTGTTTAGCAACCATTATTTTTTTAAATGTTGAGCATTTTAGCCACCAGCCAGGCTGTAACGGTAGCAGCACTACTAAAACAGTACCAACAGTGGTATCGCGTCAGGGC
This sequence comes from Timema douglasi, assembly GCA_901482245.1. Taxonomy (NCBI): domain Eukaryota; kingdom Metazoa; phylum Arthropoda; class Insecta; order Phasmatodea; family Timematidae; genus Timema; species Timema douglasi. The sequence continues at coordinate 65,368 of CABEEJ010002239.1, forward strand.
AAGCAAGCAAGGCTGTAACATGCATGCAAGACGTGCATTAGTCCAGTGGTTGAAAGTCTGTATTTGTCCGACTTTCATCCCATTGCTTTAGCTACTGTAGTTCTTATTTGTAATGTCATATATTTTGGAAGGGAGAGAACGGGTAGAGCTGTAGATGTCAGGTAAACATGCAAACATCTGAGCTACGACTTCTCTTGCTCAAAAGGTGATGACTAGAATCGAAGTTACTACCCCTCTCTTCCCCTTTCAAAATATAGTGAGATAATATGGCCTGAAAGGGGAAATTAGTATTGTCTAAATACTGACCTCTTGCCTACACATCTTTAAGCCCAGTACACACAACACAACTTCTTTTGCATAAAGTTGTACATGAAGTTGCAGCCTGTAGATGGCATTGTGTGAACACCAAAATTTGTACAAGATCTGATTTGCACAACTTATTGTATACCATTTCAGGAAATAGAACACGTCCTATATCAGCAATTTTTCTTGTACAACTTTTGAGTTGTAAACACAAAAACTTATTCTGATAGACAGTTTTTTTAAAAGAGTGATTGTAAGAAAAACAACTAAATGCTTGAAAACAAACAAATATATATAATTGAAGGAGGTTAAAACCCAAACACAAAGGTTTTCAATTGTTTTGAAATGCTATTAAAAACGTTTTTTTTAAATTTTCATAATATTTAGGAATAATTAAGAAAGTATTTACCTTAAATACCGATATTTTCCAAATCATTCAATCATTGTTTTTTCTTAACAAGGACAAAAACGCCATACTTTTTTCCTTCCAAATATTGTATGCAATCACAAATGCCGTGTGAAGTCACTGGCTAAAATTTGTATGCAATTCAGGTGACCAAGATATTGTACAATTCCTTGCACAACTTTTTGTACAAGAAGTTGTGTCGTGTGTACCGGGCTTTATAGTTTTGTGGAGTTTTTTGTAGCAGGTGCTTTGGTTTTGATGTGTGTATCAGTGAAAGATAACAAACGAAAGCTTATGAGTATATGTCTATAGTAATTAATAACACAATAATGTAAATAACAGAACAGGACGCCCAAAGCCACAACTATCATAAAAAAACAGATAGCTATCCAGCAAATAAATTAATTCAATAATACGCGTAAAATATTATCTGGTCGATAGCAATATTTATCAGGTAGTTAGTCATAAGAGTGTGAAACATATATTCTCTTGCTGAATTTATAAGTAAAATTGACATGTCTACAATATATTGCCCAAAATATGAGCCTCTACTATATATTTAGTTAAAAATATTACCTATGCAAGTTATAAAATAACTTTATCTGTCTTATAGACCTCGATAATGGCTGTGGAGTTTGATGAAGGAGTAGTGCTTGGTGCAGATTCCCGTACTACAACTGGAGCGTATATAGCCAACAGAGTGACCGACAAGTTGACTAAAGTTACAGACAGCATCTACTGCTGTCGCTCTGGGTCAGCTGCCGACACACAAGCCATAGCAGACATTGTCTCCTATCACTTGGATTTCCATCAGTAAGGAGTTTTTGACTATCTTTTATTGTGTAATTTATTAAAAAATAATGCTCCTTGTTTTTTTTTTTCATTGCATCTTAATACCATTTCTGGCTATCTGTATACTTACACCAATGAGATAGGAATGCTGGAGGTAAAAATTATAATAAATATATCGTCATTTGCATGGAAGGAGAGTTTGAGAACCATCCCTATTTCACCCAACTAAGATTAAAATCTTGATACTCCCCCATCAACAACGATCCAGTGTATTGTGAAAGTGGTACCCACACAACCACCAAAGCGCGGGTTCACCCTTATTTAAATTAAAATATGTTGGTAACCTTCAAGGACAAATTAGGAGCTACTTGAATAGTGAAGTAGCGGCTCTAAGCGTATAACCCGAACGGGTAGTAAGACGCGGTGCTAAATATTATTATATTAAGTAGCGGCTCTAGGTCCTAAAAACTGAGATTATTGTCTCAAAGGTTTGTTGTGCTAACCACACGACAACTTTTATTTGCAAATGTTAGCACTAACATTGCTAATGGTGGCGGTGGCTAGGTTGGTATAACTTGATCCTCAAGCCATGGCTCAGGTTTTTATGATTCCTTTAACATTGAAATATTTACTAGTAAAATTTAGATCAGGTTCGTTTTATCAAAATACCTTTTTAAATATGAATATTTATTTTTCCTACGAATCCTCACTTTTAAATTTAAATCCAAATCTTTGAAACAATTATTATCTCAAGTTAGAAACTAAATGGTATGGTGAATTTTACAGACTCTCTCTCCTTCTTTACTCTTAAAATAAAGACATTTATTAAGAAATAGTAGAATTTGTAAAGCATAGTAATATTAAAAATATACTCTTGCAGAAACATTGAGAAAAGAGGAGCATCTCTGTCTACCACAGATCATAACACTCAATTTCTAATTTCTGTTTGTGCCCTTAGTCATTTTCATAGAAATTAAAAATTACAATTTTGTTTGTACATGTTAAAAACAGTGTATAGTTAAAAAATTTAATCAATATTGTTAGAGCTAATTTTGAGGAGACCAATTTCTTTTTCCCCCTTCAGTAAACTACTCTTAAATAATTTTAAGGTTGGATATCTAATTCTAAAAAATCCCTCTGCGGGATCTTATGTAATCCTTTGATACCAAGTTATAGCTTGATCGGTAAAATGGTTTCGGCTCTACTCCAAGATACAGACAGACGGCATCACAAAAACCACTTTTTCGGTTTCAGGGGGTAATGAAATGTTGACATATCAAAGCAAAAGTTCAATTTTTTTTATGATTACAATATTTCTCTCTCTGAGGGAAAAGACAACCAGAACATATTTAAATCATTTAATCATGATAATCATGACATGGTTTCGGTAATACTACCTAAGAAGTTTGATAATTGGGGTTAGTGGTAAAATAGAAAATGCCATTGGCACGTACATCTTACCGCAAACAACAATATGCCCATGGCAAACCTAGGGAAAATCTTCACCGATGCATGTGGAATACTTCTTTCCTATTTCAGGTAAACCTTATGTTGTATGCACTAATTACACAAGGAGCAACTTAATGAATAGATGTTTTCATAAACAAAGTACCTTAATGTAACTACATTCAAGAAGTTGGGAAAAACCACATTGCAAAAAAATATCTACTGCGATTCGAACCGGGAATAGTGGTCCTACCTTATAACAGTGAACAAAAGATTTTCTTTCCTTTGTTTCGTTACGGCATATGTATATTATCTTATTATAAATACATACAAGAATAATTTTATATAGATATATATAAAATTATTTGTTTATATATATATTAAAGAGAGACAGAGCCCCCCCTCTCCCCTCTCCCCCATACTGACTGTTTATAAGTTAGTTTTGGATCATAATAATTATTTTAAACATTAATTTGAGTTTTTAAATTTATTTTGTCATCTAACAAATGTGGCATTTGTAATCAGTTTAGTTTGAATAGATTATCGGGAGAGGTTGTATCGTGTAGTCTCATTTGTAGATGCTCAAGATTTCTTCAAACAAGATGAAAAGATAATTGTGTCTCATTTGCAAAAGTTGGGTTTGCTATGGAAAAAGGTGAAATGTGGCCATGTAAACAATTATTATTCTGTGTTTGCCTAAACAATAATTCTTTGGGATATAGTTTTAGGTTTTCCAAATGTACTCAAACTCGGATTGGTGCTTTGATTTTTTGATTTTTAGATTTTTGATTTTAGAAATAAAAAATGAAAAAATCATATATAATCCTACTCTATTCTTTTATAACTATTCAAAACTTTATAATTCCTGGTATTATTTGATTCACCTTCTTCTTAAGTAGATAATAATGGTAAGAAAATAGACGTATATTCTAACAAGAAAAAGTAAATATTTTTAATATGCTCTCGATTTAAGGTTCTATTCCCCCTCAACCTTCTGCCTCTCATAATTAATTACATTTTCTCTCTCAGGATCGAACTGGGAGAACCCCCTCTTGTAGAGACTGCGGCTAGCGTCTTCAGGGAGCTGTGCTATAGTTACCGAGACTCCCTGACTGCTGGGATCATTGTTGCAGGCTGGGACAAGCGAAAGGGAGGACAGGTATGGATGGGATTGTTTCCTTCTAAAGATGCTGGAGGGGATTGATAGAATAATCTTGGTGTGTGTAACTTAATGCTTTGCTACCTCAAGTACCTGATAAAAAATACTAAGTTCTGGTTTTCACTGCCTTAAATTAGAGATCCTGGGCGTTCATAAAATGTATATACACATAAGATAAGACTTTGATAACTGGGCTGTGTTTAAATTTAGCCATCATAATGAATAATTTTGGCAACTTTAAAGCTCTGTAAAATCAAAAGGGCTTGAAACCAAAGATTTTTTCATTAGAACTATGACTAAAATAGTTTCTAGCTATGGTGAAAAACATAATGAAATTTAATACCTTCATGCCAATTTTCAGCCCCGAAATTGGAAAATTTCAAAAATTGTTCATTTCAAGGTAAAAAAATATTTGAAATTTCGGCCATGGATACGGTACTCCTACTAGTTCTTAGTAAAGCCTGTGAGTTTCATTTAGGGGTTCACACTGATATTCATGCTACTGGATGTCAAATATCTCTAAAAATTACATAGTGAAAACATATTATAATAAGCTTAAAATGGCTATATTCTATTATTTTATAATCTAATTATTTTATTATGGTAAAAAAAAGTTAAAAATAGTTGAACTTTTTATATTAAAAAAAATAACTATGCCATATGTGTTTCTTATCTTTATCACAATTCAACTATACTTAGGATAGGCCTATTCAAGATTCGAGAATCAAATATGAAAGTGAAATTTGTTTTAGAGCTTTAATACTGCTTAGAGGTGGTTCAGAACTAATATAATTATAGAACAAACTCAACAACCAGGCCCCAGAATAGTAATTTATCACTTAACTGATTGTATGAATGCTATAATAGATAGATTCTGAGAAAGAATGTTAACATTTAGTTACTATTTATGTTTTATATTATTCTATTATATTTATATTTCCTCAAATGTTCATAATTTCTTTCTGAGATTTGGATTCGAGAATCAGGATTCAAAGGTAAATTGAAGATTCAGATTAGAGATTCACATTTGTATAAAAGTGGATTCATCCCAACTATACTTATAACTGTGGGTGTTGATGGTTGCATCTGTGATTAAAAATAATATATATATATTGACCTATATTTGACACTTTATGGGCAAATCAATATTAAAAATAAATTTTGTTAGTCATTTTGCTTGTATACGGTGATGACACTGAAAACTATGTGTTCATGATTCTTATTTATGATTTGGATATTTTATTTGATTTTAGGTAAAATACTAACAAATTATATTAACTGTAAATCTCATTATGGACATTTTTTTAAAAACCAAGTCCAGGGAAACCAGTGCAGGCCTCGAAATAGTACATGGTAATGGCTCTTTTTACTTTGTGTAAACAGACGTTGTACCTATTTTTCATTGTTCACAAAGCCGCCATTCTCCCAACAGCGATCCAAACCTCATATTTTCATGGCTATGTAGAGCATAGTATTTATATTCAACATAAAACTCTTTTTTTTTTAATATTCAAACTTCGAAATGGACTTCGCACACCTCTATGAACATGTGCATTGTGTTCACTGGGCGTGTTAAACTGAAAATATCATTCATTGCCCTTCAAATATATCACCTCTATTAATTAAATTTCATCTAAGTTCACATTCAAGCACATATACCTACTGTCAACTCAACATACTTTTAAAAATTTGAATAACTGTATGTGTTGTATTTAATTTCAGGTGTACACTGTTCCTATTGGTGGAATGTGTGTGAGGCAACCTATATCGATTGGTGGCTCTGGCAGCACCTATGTGTATGGATATGTGGATGCTAAGTTCAAGAAAGGAATGAACAAGAAGGAATGTTTGGAGTTTGTAACCACAAGTAAGTTTGGGGTCCCTTTTTCTCTCTTTCTTTCCAAGCATGCCATCTTTTTGAAGGGAAATATCATCATACTGTTGTATCTTTTATGGGAGCTCTTATTTAAGACGCTATAATAGTCTAGCAGAGATTTATAAATGCCAGAAACCACGTGGGTTTATAAAGTTACTGGGGGAAGGTATCCGGCAGTAGCAGAAAAAACAGGGAAGTAGTAAAATATAAATGCTAATAAAATTTGTGAATGGGGCCTCCCTATTAAATTATAGCATTGGCCCCTACGATTCACAAATATCCATTCTCTGCTTCCCTACAAGTCACCTTCCGTTCCTGTGTGTTTAGGTCTTAGTGATCAAGTAAACACCAAACTCGTGTGTTACTACCAGGTTTATCAATATTTAACCTTAGCACAACACATAATTGAAATTAGTCTCTCCAGCGTAGGAGCGATAAGTAGTAACTGACAATATAATATTTTCATCGCAAACATTGGCTGAAAGTCACTAATGTTAATCTATGTGGAAATAATAAGTATTTTATTAGTAATACTATATTATCAATCAAAAATGTTCAGTATAAAAATCTTCTAATATTACTTTCCTGAGGATAGCTGTGTAGTTGGTTTATCCTTAATTAATCTATTGAACACGAAATATTAATAAAACCATTATGGATTTTATTTCACGGTTGTGGCAACAAGTGATATAAGAGTGCATGAAATAATAAATTAAAAAGTATTATATTCATACTTGTATTTTCTTATAACTGGCCACCATAAATTATACAATAAATGTTTTTCTATAACTCCTTCAAAATAAAACGCATGAACACAACCAAATACAGTTTGTATGATGCCATCAACTGCACTGATTTTGTCTAGTTCACCACAAAGATTTATCTGATTACCAAATCCTTCCTTCACCTCTGACAAGACATCTTGTGAATGTGGGGAATGCCAGGCCTCCACCGTGGTTCGGATTCCACGTTAAACTGTAGGTCCTCCATTTCATCTCACAATCACCCTACCATCACACATTAGCGTAAGTGCGTACAACCCGAACGGGTAGTAAGACGCGGTGCTAATAATAATAATAATAACTTTTCCTAGCTGTCAAGCTACTCCGCTTCTACGCTTTATAGACTGTATCTCAACTTTGTAAACAGCCCCCTTAAGCTTAAAAATTACTAACACAATCCACTTGATATTTTAAAAGTTTCTATTGTTACCTTAATAAAAATGACTGTTCGGGGAAGGCTAAATTTATGTGTGTAACCAATTACTTTGATCTTAGAAATACAATATTTTGCAGGAAACATGATAGAAAATGAGGTAAATTAAATTCACCTTTTATTGAAGGTTTTGGAAAAATCATAAAACTTTGTATAAAAGATTTTTTTTTTATCTAAAGGAGTATGTTGATTTGTTTCCCATCAATTTTGGTTTGAAGTATGTGTGTGGGAAGCTTCGAAACTTCAAAAATATCAGCATGACTACTTTGAAAAAGAATTTCAGCTTCGACAAAAAAAATTCTGGCATAATAATATTGGCAGCTAAAAGTCTCAATTTCTGCTCATTTATAGCCATTCTAAATGGTTAAATATTTTACAAATCAATATTTAGATGAAAAGATATGAAGAAAATAAATCACATTTGGTTATAGTAACTGTATTTACAGGGTTTGAATGAAATATTTCACGGCATTGGGTAATAAAACTTTTTCTAAGTAATTTTAGTGCTTAAAGTTAATAACCACGTGATAATTTTTTTAATATCAACACTTCACATAAAATATTTCAAATTCAATTTGCCTTTTAGAATACCTCATTATATTCGATTCAGATTCGCTTTGAATTGAAAAAGTGGATGTGGCACGCTCTTATAGCGACAGCATGTGCAAATATTTGTACAAGATCATACACGCTCAGTATTCCTATAATTATTTTCATCATACCCAGCTCCTGCATGCAACTTGCAGTTAGTGTAACAACATGAATTATAAAAACAACATGTGTGTAGTGATAATCGTATAAGTGTAACACATTAATTTTCTTTCTCTCGATGTTTGGGTGTGGTTTCATTTTTTTTGTACACAAATAAAACCAAAATTCTTTTATCCTTGTTCATGATTTTGATAATCAAGGTTTCCCACAATTCTGGCATGGTTTTATAGTGCTCTATGAAATAATGGTTCATGATGCTTTGGTAGTTTCCCTACTTTATCTGCAATCGTGTCAACCACTGGAGCACTCATGTCTCCTTGTTCCACCACTGAATCCATGTTTGCATCTGGGTGAGTTCTCTGACGAGTGCACGCACACCGTCAGTATCACTTGTGTGGTCAACCCCACCACTTGCAAGGATGATACTGGTGTGATCAGAAAATTCTATTCACTTTATATTTTTCGTCAGTCTGTTATTCAGTCCATCAGTACTGCCCCTACACGACCATTATTAATGTCATTATATTTTAAAACCAACATACTGTTTGATTGTGTAGGATCCTCAATACATCTTAGTGTAAACTATTACAGGGTGTCTACCATCCGGGAAAATCAGGGAAAATGGGAATTAGCCAGGAATTTGAAGTGATCGGGGAAAAACGGGAATAAGTCGGGAATTTGGTAAATCACAACAAAAATCTGGGAAAATGATATTTTACTCAAAATATGAAATACAATAATCAGTAAATTATAATGTCATTTTTTTGTTTGTAGCTGTGTAATATATTTTTAATTCCTAGTAAACAATTTTGATTCAAATTTTAAAACTTACTATTATTATTTAAAAAAAAAAGATTAATAGAAAAACGAGGGTGGAGGGAGGGGGGCGGCGAGTTAGAAGGAAGTGACATACTTTTTTAGTCGGGAATTTTAGGAAATGATCAGGGAAAAGGTCGGGGATTTCATTTGTCAAGTTTAGTAGACACCATGTATTAGTATTATCTCCATTTAATGCAATTTTGCAAAGAGTAATGTACTACAAACCTATTAATCTCTTGTAGGTATACAGGTTGAGTAAAATATGTTTATAAGTACATACTTTTTATTTAGGAGTGTGTGAATTCAAATTGAATGATATTAAGTCTTCCCGAAGTGAATCAAAGATCAAATCTTAAAAATAAAAAATAAACATTTTTTATTTAGCTTTTGGTATTAAATATGATTTACAACATACTATATTGCAATCATGATTAGGCCTAACATATATTATCCTAAGATGATAAATTTATTAATTATCACAACATTTTTATTTTAGTCGCGTGAACATTAATTTTTGGTGTACATAACACAAAGTGACATTAAATTGAACATAAACATGTATTTTAACTTTAAATATCTTTATTTTCCTTTATTATTGTCGAATCCGGGATTTGCTTTTTGAATCAAAATCGAGGCAAACCAATAATTGAAGCAAAGTTGAAGTTTTCAAAGCTTCATACAGCCATAATAAGGGCTTGCTTTTTTAATCGAAATCGAGGCAAACTAATAATTGAAGTGAAGTTAAAGTTTTCAAAGTTTCATACACCCATAATAAGGGCATACCTTTTATCTTTATTTTGTTTTACAAGCAAACTCGAAATGATTTTGTGAAATAATCTTTAAGTCGAATTGAAGTTCAAATATTTTATGTTACTTATTTTATATTCGAAAAATTGTTGTATTGTGCTTTTATCTATGACTTAACATTAAAATAACATGTAAAAGGTTTTAAGATTTTTTTCCAAATACATATTAAGCTATGATTCATATAACAGCTCCGAATGTCAATAATTAAACATAAATTGAATGTTTTAGCGGTCAATATTTTTTTTGGCAAAGTCAGATTTTTTGGGGTAAAGCTTTGCACACTCCTATTGTTAACTATGGTTTTGCCAAAAGAATAGTTCTCAGGCCTAAAACACTTTGTTTTATTAATCTGAATATGATTTTTGTTATAGCTTTAGCATTGGCAATGTCACGAGATGGTTCCAGTGGTGGTGTAGTTCGCCTTGCTTCAATTACAGAGAAGGGTGTTGAGCGACATGTTGTATTAGGAGATCAGCTACCAAAGTTCTTTGAAGGATAACATTTTGATTATTCTTGTGTTTCTCGTTACAAGTTTTGGGAAAATCTGTAACATTATTTTATACCGGTTATATGTTGATTTGTATCATGTTTGTTGAGAGGATATAATTTTTAATTGTGAGAAAACTCCTCTTTTGGGGGG
>CABEEJ010002239.1:75597-99985 GCA_901482245.1 Timema douglasi
GGAATACCAACATTGTAATTAAATTTAAATAAATCAGATTTTGAAACAACAGTCCTTATGTGTTTGTTTTTTGTTAGCATTTTGTCAATCATGTTATGTGTATGGGATTGAAAATATTATTTTAAAATGTATTATTTAATTTATATATTTTGTTCACCATGTCTAACTACTGGTTTGATCTATCCTATTTATAATATTTACACTAATATAATAGCTAAATCTAGTAAAAAATACTGAAATATATTATGTTAATTTGGAACATTTAACTAAAAGCTTAAAATAGCAGGGTTTGGATAGATAAAAAAATGAACTGAAGAATTAAGCAAAATGTTTGTTTCAAACATGTCTTATTAAGCATGATAGCTGTCATCAGAAGAGATAAAATTAGGAATGAAGATTTAATGTCTATAGTTGGGGTACAGGTAGTTGAATATAGGATGAATGGCATGGACACGTAATGAGGATGTAAGGGGAGTGAATTCCAAGAAGATTAATGGATATGAAGTATGTAGAGAAGAGACCGCAAGGGAGACCAAGGAAAGATGGGAGGAGCATATATCAAGTCTGCAAGTGAGATGACAATGATGATGACCACCTTAATATTTTAACTACATTGTTATTAAAAGAAACTTATCAATATTGGTGGTGTTAATTTAAACATTTTTTCTTAACTCATTTATAGAAGGTGTGTTATAACATCAGTTATAACTAGGGACCGGATTTAGCTTATTTTCCTTTTATTTTCCTTGATCGCAAGACATAGGCAGTTTTTTTTATATACATATATATATACATTTCATGTTATTACAAGTACAATATATTAATTTTTTAGTCTCTAATTGCCTATTTTGTTGATTTTTTTTATACATTATGGATTTTCTGCTAAAAGAGTCCAGTTTCTTAGAAACTATAAGTTGTGGCTTGTTAAGAGTAGGTTTGAGAATTAACACTTGTTTATTAGCTTACAATGAGCACAAATTGTTTGGAGGACAATGGGAGCATTGGCAGACATCTTGAGAGGAAACGGCACAACGTTGCAAGCAAAAAGTTAAACTTCTTCGGAAATTTGTTATTTTGTCCCTCAATATAGTGTCAAGTAGAACTAGGCTTTTTAGATTATAAAAAAAAAAATTATCTGAAAATTTAACCCATTTCTCTACTGTAACTCTAGAAAATTATCCAGTGATTAACAGTATATGACCAGCTCCAGTAAGGACAATGATTCTTTTTGTTTCGAGTTAAAGACTAATGGAGATAAAGGAAATAGCAAACAATACAAATTGATGGTCTTGTGTTGTGTGTCGGTTCATCAATTAGAATTAGTTCACGTTGAGATGAACTAGTTTGATCCGTTCAACTAGAGGAATGGCTCATTTTGAGCCATTCTTTGGCCAACCATATATAACTAATAAATAGGGATTTAATGATTTCAAATCATTACAGTATACTAGTTATAAACTTGATATTTTATGCTTTTTGCATACCATTATTAAAGTAAAGTCTTCAATGTATTGATACGACACCTTACCTCAGTCCGTAGCATGTCTGTCTACTGAGCTAAGGGTTACAGGTTAAATTCTCGGCATGGCCTAAACATTTTTATCATTTGTGAAATGTAGGTTTACCCTTTCACGGTGATGAATTAACGGCCAAGGACTGGATGTTGTGCTTGTCATAGTCTTAAGTTAGATTATAAGGCATAAGAAGCCACGACAGGCCTGGCAAGCCAGTATCGGAAAATATATGACTTGAATAAGAAACTGACCTAGGCCACAGGATGGAAACTAATAGATGTAAGTAAAGTAAAATTAATATATCGGGCTAGAATTTAGTATAATTAGACATTCATACGAGTAGTACAGAATGAAATATTAAAAAAAAAAAATATGTAGCCCCTTTCTGATATAATTATAGAAAAGTACAGCTTAGGACCATACAGATGGTTAAAGAAAAACATAAAATGAACAAATATCAGTGTAGGCAAGCTGTTTTTTAAATTATAAATTGGCCGGGGAAAAAAATTAATTTGCAGTAGTCATGTAAATATAGAAGTTCATAACCTTTGCTGAGGAAATAAAGAATATTATATTCCCAAACATATTTTTAGTTACCTAGAGCAAAACCAAATAACAAGTCATCCCCATCCATTGCGAGAGTCACGTTAGACCGTGTGGCCACCGAAGCAGGTGTTTCTTTACTAATACTATACCACTAATTATTACTGTGATTATTATTATTATTAGTCTTAAAGCCAGAGACTAATAGCTAGTTAATATTTCCTGGAAATGACATATAGTCACAAGTCTCACAAAAATCTAAGAGTTTTATCAATATTTAAAAGGAGGCGTTTAAGTATTATGTAAGCACATTTTTTTACATTTTAGCAACGCCTCCTCCCCCCACCATTTGTAAGCAAAAATAATCAAATGCATTTGACATTTTAGCAACTCCCCCTCCCCATTCCTCGTCTTGAAAATATTGTAAATCTATACAATGTGCAGTAATTATTGATTTGATAATTTAAAATAATTTTACATCATCTGCAGAGAGTAAATAACTAGATGAGTTTATCACTAAATACATTAAAGAGAAGAGTGTCTAAATATAACCCTGGGGCCACAAGGACCTAAAAATGTGTTGGAGGTCTGCAAGTCTATTTTAATAACAAATTATCTATTATTCAAATAGCTCTTTTTTTTAAGCACAGGGTCTTACTACCCATTCAGGTTATACACTTTTGTACTAATTACGCTAATGGTTTTAAAGATGATGAATATTATATTCATAGAAAATGTACCCACATTTGCGTGGAGGGAGAGTGGAAAACCATGTTGGAAAATACACCCCTCAGTACAACCGACTGAGATTCGAGCCTTGATCTCCCCATCATCGGAAATCTAGTCTATTGCAAGAGTAGCGCGTTAGACATCGGCTACTGAAGTGGGTTTCAAATAGAGTGAGATTGGTCAAAATTACAAAGTTTCGAGAAAATAATACTACAGTGACATTATGTCTAAAGTCTTACTTTTGTCAAAATAAATATCAACATAGTCTTGAATAGAGACTTGAGGAGTGATATGCCCCAGGAATTCTACTAAGTTGTAATAATAAAAATAAGTCTTCAACCAGAGGGTTGGTAGGGAATTGCTTCCAATCAATTCGGAGTTGGTCATGCTTTCAGCCCTTCAGAAGGTTAGTACGACCCGCACCATCTGGGAGAAAAAAAACCACTTGTCTTAAGGAACCCCTGAAAGTGCGGTAGCTTCCTGTTGATTTCTACGAGCGAGTGAGAAAGAGCCTACCAGTTTTTCCGGCAAAGGTATTTTCACATACCTCCCAGAGATCTTTTACATGCCACAATCGATATGGGAAAGCTTTACTTCCCCTACTAAGGAAGGTGTGCTACATATGCTCATCGCGCAACAAAATCCGTTGACCTCGGTTGGGTTTGAACCCATAAACATCGGGTTCTTTGGTGAGCACTAAACACGTTATTGTTTAGAAAAATTAATTTTAGCTGTCGGAGAGAATATATAATTATATGGAGAGTTGATTAGTTAAAGAACTTAAAGAAGCTCAAAGGATAAAAATAGTACTACCCATTTGGGTTGTAATCATCCATTAATTACGTTAATGGAATAGGAAGGTACAATGTACAGAAAATGTACCCACATTTTCGCGGAGTAAGAGTGGGAAAACTTTTCAGGAAAAGCTACCCTCAGTACAGCCAACCTTGATTTGAACCACGAAATCCCTGTCATTTGCAGTCCAGTTCATGAATATGTGACGCCTTAAGGGTTAAACCATTCTACTACTGAAGTGGGTCTCAAACGATGGTATCTTGAAAATATTATTTAATTATTGACGAACTTGAAGGTGAATTTCTCTATTTTTTTAAATAATTGAGAATTTTTTCATGGGTACGGTAGAATACTCCCTAACATTTTCGATTGGGAATTTGCTACGGTAGTTGTTTTTTTTTATTATTATTTCCCAAAGCTTGACCTTGATGGTCTCGGGTAAAGTGTTCACCTAAGGACCCGATGGTGATGGCTTCAAACCCAGCCGTGATCGACGGATTTTTCTTGAGCGATAAAATCCGTGGCATAACTTCCTTTCGGAGGGGAGGTTAAGTCGTCGGTCCCACGTCGATTGCTGCATGTTAAAGAACCCTAGAAGGTATGTAAAAATACCATTCCCGTCAAAATTTGTAGGCCCTTTCGCTCTCACTCATAGAAATTATCGTGTGCTGATACAATCAGTCTATTCAGAAAATGCACGTTAAATACCTCAATTAAATGTAAAAAAAATTGCCCAAAATAGAATTGTATTGCTTTATTTCGCCAATTACTAATTCAATTTATAATAGTATGTTTATAACCAATGTAAACATAAATATTTACATCCTACCAATATTCATGCCAATAGTAACCTTAATGTTTTCGCGTAGCTTCGCCCGCATTTGATCGCTCACGTATGACAGCTCGTCGACTGCAGCGCCTCGCTACGGGATGCAAAGTAAACTGACCCGAGCTATAGAACATTTTATTAGAACTCATAGTTTCCAGTTAACAAAGAACATGTCATTTGACACAATGTGGTCGGTGGTGTTGTGTTAATAGATTTCCTAGCAATCAAATGTTAAGACAAACGAGTGAACTAAAACCAAAAGCTAATACAAACTGAAGTACTGTGGTGATTCACTCTCCAACAATGCCGGTGTTTCTCGATTTGACTCTGAAAGTGTTGAGTGTTGTGACTTGCCGCGTTGATCTTACATTGTTGGTTCCGCTTGTCTTATCTTCGGGGCTGCTGCCTGATTAGACTTTCTCTTCTTCGTTTTGGTGAGTAGAGTAATTTAATTTAAAATTAGTTCGTTAGAAATTAAATGTACAACTGATTGCTTTTATTTCATTTTTTTAGCTAGCTATATTCATGTTTAGGACGTAATCAAAATTCAAATGCAGCAATTAGAACACGGTTATTGGTGGTGGTGAACATTCAGATTTAGACAGGAAGGTACTTTTTGGACAATTACAAAAGTTAATAAAACAGCTTTCCTAAGTTAATACGTCAAATCATGTGACTTGTAATTGTCATTTTAGATAGATAGTACTCATAAAATAGCACTAATAAGATATTAAAAGGTTAGCAATGCTGACCACAAAAAATCATGTTTGTACCTTATTTTAAGTTCTTTCTTACACTAATTCTATTTAAGTTTTAAATCTGTGCTTGTCCAACACACAGTCCAATTTTCATAGATGGAGCTTTATTTGACAGCTAGGATGCTACTAGATCTACTTTCACGTATTCATACGTCAATCACTGTTATCTGATAGTGTCTTTTTTGATAACATATAATATGTTATCAATACCTATAAAAACAATTAAATAATATTGTAGAATGCTATCATTGTTGAGATAACAAATATACATTTTTATTTTCTAAAAGGCTCCATCAATACAAATTGGCTCGTTTATTTGCTTCAAGCAGCTTCTGACAAAAAAAAATTACGTATTTTAATCTGCATACGTTACTTTTTATATCTTGAGGGTGATTGGGTTTTCACCCATTGGTTCACTGGTTTCCATACCTTTGGATGGAATCGATACATAGCAATCTGCCGGTCTCGAATGAAAAGACGAAGCAGATACAATCATGATTGAAAATAAATACATGCAGAAATCTAATTTTCAAAACGTATAGTATTGCAAGATATGTATGTGGTCGCGAACATCAAAAACATATCCAAAGTGCACTTATACCTTGTGTTAAAAGCGCACAGAGCATAAAATAAACTACTGCATAACGTGACAATATCGCAAACATTTATTGTATAGGCCCACCACCCTCTTATGTTTACAATAATTACAATAATATTATAAAATGACAAGGAGCAACCCCCAAGTACTCTTTACATTAATTAAGTTAGACCCGCCTCGGTGGCCGCGTGTTCTAACGCGTTACGCTCGTGTTGGATTAGACTGCCGAAGACGCGGAGATCCGGGGTTTGATCCCGGTCGGGTGCACTGAGGACAATTTTCCTAAATGGTTCCCCAATCTCCCTCCACCCACATTTCATCAGAATTAAGCCTTGCTAATCCTTAACCCTTTATTGTAATTAGTATATAAACTTATACAACCGAACGGGTAGTAAGACGTGGTGCTTAAAAAACAAAAATTAAGTTAGTTTTGGCTAGATTAGGTTGTGTTGCCAAGTGTGGCTCGGAAACTACAAACAATGGTGCGCTTTTGATTCACCTGCCTTGTGCGTTTGTGATAATACTCCAAAGCAGGCACACAAGTTCGGTCAGTGCGGTCGTTAAAGCTTAAGGTCCACGGTGTATAAGTTACGCCTTATTATTATTATTATTATTAGCACCGCGTCTTACTACCCGTTTGGGTTATACTCTTTAAGTACTAATTACGCTAATGGACTAGGAATTAGGAAGGTTGAATTAGAGGAAGTGAACCCGCATTTGCGTGGAGGGAGATTGGAAAACCATTTAGGAAAAACCATCCCCAGTTCACTCGACCGAGATTCGAACCTCTATCTCCCCATCCTCGGCAGTCGAGCTCAACACGACTATCGTGGTAGCCAACTACGCCACCGAGGCGGGTATACGCCTAATTAATAGACGAAGTTTTGATAATTCACATCTATACTGTACACACATACAAAAACTGGTCGATATATGGATAGCTTAGGCCTATTCAATTATTATAATTATTTAGACAAGAATTTAATAAAATCCCGCATAGGTTTAATGATGATATTAATAATAATTTCAATTTCCTTTATTATAGTGCTGGTAAAAAATCACAAGACCTATAACAGTGCTTTACTGAAAATACACAAGTACCTGACATGTAAGCACGTAGACCCAATATACAATGAAATAAACAATCATACCAAAGTAATGTTTCATACAAATAGATAGTTGAAGGTGACACCTGGTGGTCTAGGGGTAAGGTGTCAAACGTCCGTACTGGGGATCCAGGGTTCAATCCTCGGTCCCGGCACAGATTTATCTGATTGCCAAACCTTTCTTTCTCCTCTGACAAGACGTGTATTAATCACAACTTGTGAATGTGTGGAATACCAGGCCGCCGCCGTGGTTCGGATCCCACGTTAAACTGTAGGTCCTCCATTTCATCTCACAATCAACCTACCATTATACATTAGCGTAAGTGCGTATAACCCGAACGGGTAGTAAGACGCGGTGCTAATAATAATAATAATAATAATAATAATAATAATAATAGTTACATATAATTAATATTTAAAAATACACTAACAAATGCTAGTAGTAAAAATCAGTAAGCCCATTAGCATAATTAAAAAAAAAAGTAAGCACAGTAATTTAATATTGTTTAGATTGAAAAAATTACAATCTTTTGAACACGGGAATCGAATCCGTGTTCGGGTGTCTTTTTTCAATTTAAAAAATATGATATTTAAAGGCGGCTATAACTGTAACTAACAAATATAGCAGACTGATTATTTAATCCAACAAAGTAATTTAAGTTTAACTATTTTAGGTAAAACATGAACTGAGTAAATTAATGTTACCAAAGTTCCTTAAATAAAATAAAATAATAATAGGCCCTATTGTCTCTATTTGGGAGAAGATAAAGCCAGCAACCTGTTTTTACACAACCCCTAATAAAGCAAGTTCATACTTATAGACTATTAATGTAATAATAAATAAACTAATTTACAATATGTGTACAAAAAAAATATCATATTTTATCTACCTGCACCGGTGGCTACGCGATCTAAGGAATTCGGCTCATGATAGACTGGATTACCAATGAATGGAGCTTAGATCGGGGTTCAAGTCCTGGCATTGGGAATGCCTGTGTACGTCCTTTTAAGAAAGCCTCCTCATCCCTAATCCTTGGTGCCAAGCCTTGAATAGTTATTGTGCTAGTCGTACTAATTATAAATTGATAACTTACTTACTAAACACCGACTAATTACTACTAACAAAATTGCTTGAAATTATTCTAAGTCTATATTTTAAAATATATTTTAAGTTATTTATATTAATAATAAGCGCATACTATAAATATTACTTTTTAATGGTCTATACATTTTAAGTCATAAAATAACAGCCTATATTTAAGTAAATACAGTTTCGTGTGCCAGGTTTCCATTCCCACCAATTAATTTTTTTATTTTAACACCGCGCATTACTTCCGGTTCAGATTATACGCACGTGTACTAATTACATTAGTGAGTTAGGGATGAGGAAAGTTTATCTGAGAGGAATTGTACCCGCATTTGCGTGTATGGAGAGTAGAAAACTATTTTGGAAAAAAACCTCTGTACACCCGACTGGGATTCGAACTCCGATATCCCTGCCATCGGCAGTATAGTCTAACACGAGAGTGACGCCTTAGACCATGTGGCCACCGAAGCAAGTTACCGATTAGTTAACTCTATATTAGATAAATTACCAACTTACTTTAAACAACAACAACAACAAAAAAGCCCGTGATTTGTACAAAAATCAGTAAATATCTAAACTTAAGCTGCGTTTTACAATACACCTTATACCTTGTTGGATAAGAAAGTTAACTTAAGCGATTTTTCACTTATGTACGATTCGTTCTATATCATCCCTGGGCAAATTACGGCCTGCGGGCCACATGTAGCACATACATATTTTTTACGAAACTATGTTGCCCCTATCGATTTACGAAAACGAAAACTAGTGATTAAAATACCAGAGTTAATATTCTTATGGAAGTATATATAGTCCCTACAATTTCCATTCTATACAACCCAACGAGTGAACTTCAACTTATCCGCTTTAATGGCCACATGGTCTAACGCGCGACTCTCGCAGTAGACTAGAGTGCCGATGACGGGGAGATAGCGGTTCAAATCTTGGTCGGGTGTACTGAGGTTTATTTTATAAAATGGTTTTCCACTCTCCCTCTACGCAAATTTGGGTACACTTCCACTAACTATAACTTTCTTAATCCCTAAAACCATTAGCGTATAACTTGTAATGATAGTAATACATGACGATAAAAAACACTTTAAATTTAAATGATATACCCGCAGTGTAATACAAATTGAAGATAATTAAGTCTTTTAAAAAAATGCATATTTTACTATCTTTCCTGATTATGACAAATTCTCAAATACTCAAGAGTTTTCTTGATAAATACTGGTTATTTATGTGAGTATAGAGAAAAGTAGTAAAAAGTATCGTTGATAAAATTACTGTAATATACATTTTCAATAGAAATATATTAAAGCCAATTTGTATGTTTCTTAATTAGTGGAACTAGCTAGTGTTGAGTTATTTAAAACGTTAACAGACCACCTACACTGGACCTCCAATGGCTCACATACCCATCATCCGAGGTTATGGTTCATTGCTAGTCGTTGAATCTTAATTAGTTCCCCCTCCGTCCGATACAAACGTGTTGATACGCCGCTGTATTAGAATGTGACATCGTGTAGAAAAGGCCCTTTTTTGCAGGTGTATTGTGACTGCAGTATGAGAGATATTTGGGGGAAAATGCCCCCTTTGTCCCTTCCTCTGGGCGGCACTGTACACGCGTGTATAAATTAAAAAAATACCCATTTGTTTCCATGAGATAGTAGAGGAAGCAAGACTGACATGTTATGGGCATGTAATGAGGATGTAGGGAGTATATGAGATAGTAGAGGAAGCAAGACTGACATGTTATGGGCATGTAATGAGGATGAAGGGAGTATATGAGATAGTAGAGGAAGCAAGACTGACATGTTATGGGCATGTAATGAGGATGTAGGGAATAGATGAGATAGTAGAGGATTCAAGACTGACATGTTATGGGCATGTAATGAGGATGTAGGGAGTATATGAGATAGTAGAGGAAGCAAGACTGACATGTTATGGGCATGTAATGAGGATGTAGGGAGTAGATGAGATAGTAGAGGAAGCAAGACTGAGATGTTATGGGCATGTAATGAGGATGAAGAAGGAGAGGATACCAAAGAAAATGGTGGAAATCAAGTATGTTGGGGGGAAAACCTGCAAGGTAGGCCAAAAAAAAAAGGATGAGAGGAGCAGATAATAGAAACTGTGCAAGTGCGAGGAGAAGAATGGTGGAAGGCTAGAGGAATTTTACCAACCTGACCCGGCCACAGGCTGGAAACTGTTTATGATAATAATATAATATTGCGTGTATGGGCTACATCAATCGTAGCTCAGTTTGTGGAAAGTTTAGCCGGTACTATTGTACCGTTGCCCAGAGGACGTCCTAATGTACTAATCGTACATCTTTTCCGTGGACCCGGCAAAGATTTATCTGATTACCAAACCCTTCCTTCACCTCTGACAAGACATCTTGTGAATGTGAGGAATGCCAGGTCTCCACCGTGGTTCGGATTCCACGTTAAACTGTAGGTCCTTCATTTCATCTCACAATCACTCTACCATTACACATTAGCGTAAGTGCGTACAACCCGAACGGGTAGTAAGACGCGGTACTAATAATAATAATTTTCCGTGTAGGGAGGCTCTTCCCATGTCCCGATGAGATGAGATGAGGGTGATAGTAAGGACGAGGGTGTGGAACCAGTGGAAACACTTGAACCAAACTTAACCTAACTAACCTAACCTTATTGACAGTAGGGGTAGTTCCCCTATAGGGAAAAAACAGCCAAGGTACTAGTCGGGAATCAAACCCGGGACCCCTCGGCTGGTAGCCAGGGGGTCACTTACAGCTGTTTATGATGACTTGCTTCCTTTCAACGGTTTTCCAAACCCTGTTCTTTTTAAAAGCGTTAAGCATGGTAAAGATAAGAGTGACACAGCTTTGTAAAGAAACCTTTATTTTTATTCCCTCAACACAGTTTAAATAAGCCTATAATGTTAATAAACACGGATAAAACACATAAATTGGTGTAATTATTTACTCCTCGGCACGGTATAATTGGGATGCATCCATCACCTATGCCCCCTTTTAACCTAACTAAACAAATAGTTATTTTTGAAAATTTGAACCTCTTAGCTCAGTCAGTAATGTGGCTGCCTACTGACCTTATGGTTCCGGGTTCTATTTATGACATGGCTGAAAAATGTATCACATGGTAGGCCTACTATGGATGTATAATTAGTAAAATTGGGATTTCACCTTTCACAGTAATGAATTGATGGCTGGAGGGATTGGGTGTTATGTCAGTTTTACATATAAGTTGTGATGATTTAATCAGTTAATTCAGAAAGTTCATGTTAGATACATACACATATATATTATAATTTATCAGAGCTAAGTCGAAACCAAATATTAAATTTTATTTCGAATCTTGAATCCAAATTTGAATCGTTAAAAATATACAATTTTGATTAAAGTGAAGATATTGAAAAAANAAAATTAAGAATTGGTGCAGTGCCATTGACAAATAATATTTTGTTTGTCATATCGATTACATCATAAACTACAAAGAGAACATTTTTCTTTAGTATATTGGCATTATAGAACCATCCCGAGTAGAAGGTGGCTGCGTTATCTGAAAGCTTGAGATTTTAATTAATTACACATTTGTAGCTGACGATTTCCGCACGTCCATCACAGACTCTTCCTTAAAATAGGAGTGAAGTATTACCCTTGGCATGGGGTGACTCCTGGATATCTCAGTGGTTATAACATTGGCGTACTAAGTCAAAGGTCCTGGGTTTGATTCCCGTGTCCAGGTGTCATTTTTCAATTTAAATAATATGAGAATTAGATGCAGTTATAACAGTAATTAACAAATATAATAGCTTTGCTATTTAATCCATTATTTATATCTGTAAAAGACTTAAACAACTAATTCATTTTATAGTAACAATTTAATTAAGTTAATTATGTATTCTTTTTTATATAGAATATTCATTCACATAGTAAAATGAAGAATTTTAATTTGAATAAGTTTCTTACATACTTAAATAAATTGCAGGGAAATAAAGTGATATTTAAAACTATTGCATACAGGATCAGAAAGCCAAAAACTGAAATCTTAATATTTAAACAGTGATACGATTCCTTTTGCAAATGATTCCGCAGATTTTACCCAACCAATTTTAGTAAAAAAATCTTAAGATTTATACACCGGGAATATGGTGAAAAAAATTTAATTGGAAAAATACTCAAAGGGATGAATTTTTAGTTTGGAATTAGTATACAAAAATAAAATAAAAAAACACTACCTGGATAAATTACATTTCCAATTTAAATCTCTAAAATTTAAAGGATATAGCTGAAAGTTGTCAATACAAAATTGCGTGGATGGATCAGCTAGTTAATTACAGAAATGTGATAGACAATTACGAGTTTACACTTTCAGTGGTAGGAAAGTGATTTTTACACATAGTTTAACCATTAATGTGGCTCAAGCTAGAATTAGTGTGCCTCTTAGTGTGCCTCAAGTGCGGCTCTAAGCCAAACTAAACACGACACCTACCTATACCAGAATGGAACGGACCAGTCTCGCATATGAAACTGTCCCATTCCACTCAATTTGAGGCAGGTGTCGTCTTGTATTTAGTGTAGCCCTTCACTTGAGGCGTACTCAACCTAATTATGAAACTGGGCCTTAATGGCGGAGTTGTTTTTCCCGAGTAGGCAGAACTTGTTAAAAGTGGACCTCTTAAGTGTCCTTTCCATCCATTTCCCCATTCGACCAAACATAATGTTTTGCTTTTCAAACCCCACATGTATTTTTATTCTATCTCTGGCCAATAAATATTCGCCCGAATTTTGAGAAGAATTCACAGAAGGCCCCTACGAATAGTAAGAGACAGCGCTAAAAAAAAAAACCAACAATTCACTGGAAAGGTTTAAAAAAGCTCTGCTTACCCCGGCGGCCGATCACGATGCGCCACTGGCTTAAATCTCAGCCGGATGTCCTAGCCGTAGCTTTCAACAAGTGAATCACCATGGTTTTACCTTCTTTTTTTTAACTTTAAGGGGTGGGTGGGAGGATTTAGGCCTATTATAAGCTACCCTCTTCATTTAAAAAATAAAGAGCATACGTAGTTACAATTATCATATATAAAGAATGTTCGGAAAATCAGCGCCCAAATTGCATATATTGTTTGTTTGAACCCAAAATAATACAAAATCCCCCTACAATTACATCCGGCAAACTATGCTAATATCATTAAATCGTGTTCAAAATTTTGGCGTACAGCACCGGGAGAGCAAAGCTGTTCAAGCATGCGTGTACAACAGGTTGCATAAGAGTTAGGCACACGGGGTTGCACACCTATATATCTTTGAGCACGGCAGCAGAACATACCACAGTTAATAGTAAACAACACACCAGTCCATCTAGAAATGGGAATACGTTCTGAGGGTATTCAGTAATGTTCCTACAGCACAGGAAGTGCTTGCCATTATTACATGTGCAATGCTGCCCGCCTAATTCTTATGCAACCTGTTGTACACGCATGAATGATTGCAGAGCTTTGCTCTCCCGGCGATGTACACCGAAACTTTGAACACAATTTAATGATATTAGCATAGTTTGCTGGATGTAAATGTATAGGGATTTTGTATTACTTTTGGTTCAAACAAATTATATGTGGAGTTTGAGTGTTGAGTTTCCGAACACCCTGTTTATTATAAATACATTATATATATATATATATATATATTTTGTAATGTATTGATTTGGATCAATCTAAATTATGTAAAAAGTCATGGATGAAGGTAAATTTTATTTAAAGTAATATAGGTAAAGTATCCCTTTAAGATTCATCCATGAAGAAATATGCGCTTCTCAGAAACTATGTGGAAAGGATCTCACCCTAAAGTATATTTTTTATACCATCTTTCCTGGTAAAAGAATAACTGCGTTGTTTCTTGTTAAAAGGAACAGCTATATACCAATGAGAAGCTAGCCTTCACAAAACCTGTCACCAGGACTCTTTCTATTAGTTGGATTTAACACTGTTGAAAAGGGGAGAGAAAGGCAAGGGGTATGTCATATATAAACCATTGTGCGTATGTTTAAAGCTGTGAGCAAGTGAAGTAGTGAGGAAGTGAGGCAGTGAGGCAGTGAGGATGATCTCGCTCACAGTCCAACACATTATAACAAATAAATCACATCAGTATCACAAGTGTGCAGTAATATAAAAACCTTTAATTGAAATATGTACAAGCAATACAATTGACGCCCAAAAGTGAGGCGCGATATATATATATATATATATATGCTGTACATATACATATAATGGGTGATCTTCCACATCATAGGCCTATATATGTATTTATAAAAAGTAGAAGACCATACCTCCTATATATAAATCAAAAGTGTAAACCAATAAGGTTATATATATGCAACTTATACACTTTATATATACATCGTGTGGAAGATCATACATCCCAAGAGCACCCGGTCAATATTAAAACCTCCTAGTCACAGGCAATTCTGTCCATTGTGAGCGTGACGTCTTAGACCACATGCACACTATTGTGGGCTCCTTATTACTAGCTTATTGGCTATATTGAGCATACAATTAAGGTTGATTCACACTGATAGGACTGTGTCGTGCTGCCAACAATATCGAACAGGTCATTCCCATAAGAGTTACCTTGTAAAACCGTTTTTGGTTCACACTGATAGGACTGTGCTCAGGCCGTGCTGTGACTGTGTCGTCTTGGATCGTTTCAAAAGTGATTTCCCAAGGTCACAGTCCAGCACGGTACGAACACAGTCCCAACACAGTCCTATCAGTGTGAATATAGATGATGTCGTCTTAGTGTCGTTTCACCTACTTCGGCTTCTTCCGGCAAGCGGCGAACCTTCACGAAGCTTCTTATTTACAATCTGACAGTGAGTGCGGAACATTCCAAAATTGTTAACACAACTGTGTGGTATAAGCCAAAACTATGGATGAAGAAAACTTAATAATGTTTGTTCAAGAGTATGAATGCTTGTATAATTTGCAGCATAAAAATTATGATAATAATCTCACTAAAGAAAATATTTGAAAGGAAATAGCTGAAAAATTGAATGTAAGAGGTTTCTGTAAGTTTTCAAACTTCAGGACACTCATTCTAAAATATTTGTGAAAATTTTGATGGTCATCTCTGAGTCGCCCAAATATATTGTGGAATTCTCCTTCTTCTCTTGCTCTAAACAAATTATAAACCCAGTATTTTCTTCGTTTTCTCCTCTTTTTATCAAGTGAAATAAGATAAAGCCAACATGCAACAATNTCTCCTTCTTCTCTTGCTCTAAACAAATTGTAAGCTCAGTATTTTCTTCGTTTTCTCCTCTTTTTATCAAGTGAAATAAGATAAAGCCCACATGCAACAATCACATTTTCCTCTGATCTATGTCTACAATTGCCGATGAGCAAAACAGTAGCGCTAACAGCACAGTCTCAGCACAGTTTCATCGGTGTGAATGCTAGCGACACGACACGACAGCGTACCAGCACAGTCCTACTAGTGTGAATGGTAGCGACACGACACAGTCCTAGCATGGCCTGAGCACAGTCCTACCAGTGTGAATCAAACTTTAAGCTGCGTTCAGACCAAATTATATCAAAATTATCCAAAAGCAGAATATATTTTTTCAAACAGTTCTTATCAAACAGGTCTTATATTAATGAAGATAACGATTAACTCAATTAAGAACCAAACAAAATACAGTCAAAATGAATAAATACCAAATAATTACTATAAACTATTCTATTTTCTATTGTGTAGTAACATTTATTCTTTTTTTGTGCACGGTGTCTTAATACCCTTTCAAGTTAACTGCATGTTTACACTAATAGATGAGTAAAGTTAGAAAATAAAGTAAATGAACCCGCATTTGCGTTAAGGTAAAGTGAGAGACCATTTAGAAAGCAGCACCCACAGCGCACCCGATCGGGATACGAACTATGGCTTCACCGTCACCGCAATCCCATATTCTATTGCAAGATGATGCCTTCTATCATGTAACTACCATTAATCGGTTTTGAATATTTAGATCCTGATTTTGATAGTAAGTCCACTTTTAACCACCAACTTTGATGGTGACCTGGTGGTCTAGGGGTAAGGAAGGTGTCGGACTTCTGTGTTGGGGGTCCGGGGTTTAATCCCCGGTTCCGGTACAGATTTATCTGATTGCCAAACCCTTCCTTCACCTCTGACAAGACGTGTATTAATCACAACTTGTGAATGTGTGGAATTCCAGGCCTCCACCGTGGTTCGGATTCCACGTTAAACTGTAGGTCCTCCATTTCATCTCACAATCACCCTATCATTACACATTAGCGTAAGTGCGTATAACCCGAACAGTTAGTAAGACGTGGTGCCAATAATAATAATAATAATAATAACTTAGTTTGAAAGTTACCAAAATATGATTTTCTATAAGTATATTAATTTATTGATGTATTTATTGATTTATTAATTACAAAGTTATTCTAAAAAGTTATCAAAAGCTTCCAATAAGTACTTCCTTATGGATTACTGTATAATTTATTTGAAAACCATTAATTAAATGGGCTAAGAATGTCAATACAATAGAAATAATTTTCTTCCACAATTGTAACAACATTAGTTTCCAGTTTAAAATAACGGGCTTCCTATAAAATGCAGACTATAGAGTGTTTGATTAACATCTGTTGAGTCCTTGAGATATATTGCAAGATTGGTCCTATCTAATTCCAAATGAATGACCTTTAATCCATACAGCGGCAGTATAAAACATTACTATCGATTAAATCTGCGAAGATCTAATTTTAAGGCCTGTACGCATGTGCTGCTATCTATTAACAGAGATAGATACTTGGTAGTCACCTGTTGCTTACGGGTTCTTGTCAGTCGCGCGTTGTCTGTTACCGAAGGAGGGTGCGATTCTATCGTACCCCACGCGATTTTAGCCGGCACTTTCAAAACTCATTGTCAAATAGATAACTTTTTTTTTTTCAAAATAATCAGTGAATGTGGTTTTTTTAAATTTCAACGTGATTTTCTTGTTTTTGTTTTTATCGAGTTAAAAAATAAATGTATCCCCACAGGTACTTAGGTATATAACAAACAAGCTGAACATTACTAACAAACTTTTGGTAAGTGGACTTATCTTTTGGTATCTACTTTAGAAAAAATAATAAAAACATTTGAAATATGAAAACAATACCCGCATATTAATTCAATTTTATTCGTATTTAATTGTATGCTACTATTATGATTTCAGTAGGATTAAAATAATTTTTATAATATTAATTATATACATATTAAGGAAATAAGAATATACTCATTTTTATAGATAGGTATGTAAAGTTTGGAGATTTAAAAAAACTGAAATTAAAACGCATTTACACACAAAGTAAAAATGAACGAGAAAATAAGACTATAAAATCGAAATAAAATGTTTAGTATTAAAGGGATATTATATGTGTGTATTCAAACAACAAGCTATATAAACTATTTTTAAATAAACAAACTGATTTGCATTTAAGATTTTACAGATAATAATATGCATTGCCATGTTCAAGCTTTCCTATAACCTACAGTTTTTCTGTCTCTCTGAAAGGAATAAAAAAAATCACTAAATAACAATACACAACTAGTGGTTTGTCATAGTGAATAATATCCTTAATTTTTTATATTAAAAGTGGACTTTTATATATATAAAATAATCATTCAATTAGTGATTCCCATACTTATATTTCACAAAAAGTTTGCGATACAATTACCCCTAAAAGTTTGTACCAATATAATGATAATATTCGTAAGAGTTTAAAAAAAAAATTAAAAAAAATCTAGATTTAAATATCGTAAAATAATATTTAATTAAAAAAAAAAATTTTTACAATTATAGATGTGTAATAAATATAAAATGAAACTAAAATATCTAGCTATAAAAGTTAATATATTGTTTCAATAATTTTTTGGTCCATCTAAAATGTTCTCCAGACCCACAGTTTGGGAACCATTGGCGCCTAATGGATTAAACACGATTTAATGAAATTGATATCAACTTGGATTAAGATTATATCTATGTTCTCTCCTATCTGTCTATTAGATATATATTTTGATGTGTAACATTATCATTTGTATGTTCACTAGACCTTTTTTTCTGTCATTTGTAACAACAATCCCAAACCTTTATTATTTTTATTATTATTATTATTATTATTATTATTAGCACCGGGTCTTACTACCCGTTCCGGTTATACGCACTTAAGCTAATGTGTAATGGTAGGGTGGTTGTGATATGAAATGGAGGACCTACAGTTTAACGTGGGATCCGACCACGGTGGAGGCCTGGTATTCCCCACATTCACAAGTTGTGATTAATACACGTCTTGTCATAGGTGAAGGAAGGGTTTGGTAATCAGATAAATCTGTGCTTGACCGAGGATTGAAACCTGGACCCCCAGCACCGAGGTCCGACCCCTAGACCACCAGGTCACCCCCAGACCTTTATTGGAATGATCTATTTCAACAAGTTAATTAATGGGTCACCTAGCTTACCTATACTTTGTTCAGAGCTGTATCGAGTTGCGTACCGAAAAAGGGACAGATACAATTTTTACTATTGTACCCAGGGGCGCACACATGGGGAGGGGTGGTGCTTTGGGGGCTGAATCACCCCAGCTGAAGAGCCTCCCCCAGAAAATTAAGAATATTACAAAAAATGATTATAGTAATTTTCAATGAAAATCGTGAAATTCCTGTGTACAACAAAGAATATTTCAGTGTTAAAGGAAAGATCAAGAAGATTAGACCTTGTGCTGTAAATTGTAAATATTTGTAAAGTGTGAAACCAAACGTCGGAGATGGTTAATCCTTGTTAGCACTATGTATTGTCAATTTATCAATTATATTTTGTTTAATTAAATTTAATACAAAACTAATAGTTTTGTGCAGTGTAATTAGGGCTTTTCAAAGGAATACTTTTTTCTGTTGATTTTTAATTTTACTGTAAATTTGAACTTAAATGAAAAATGGACCTGTGATACCGTAATATTTTCTAGAAATGGTTAAAGTCTTGACGCTTTGTACATAGAGTTTTGAAGTGGGCCCATTCATTTAAATTATTATTTTAGAGCAATTATGTAAACACTATTGTATCAGGAAGAGGGGAAGGGTTAGTTCATATTATCATATGCCTCCAATCACAACAACTGCAAATCCTGGGTGTGAAGAAGAATGTGTAAACATATATATGTTAACCAGTGGCGTACACAGTGACAAAGGACAGGCCGAGGATCAGATTTTGGTATAAATTAGCTTAAATATTACCATTTGCATCCTTTGAAATAAAAATTTTTCCCGCCGCTTTTTAGGGGGCATCGCCGATTATCTTTATTATCACCATACTTCGAGTCAAATTTCCAAATATTACAGTAGTTGGAATATATAATGGGCGATTATGACAATTATTACGTAAAAAAGCTCCCTCTCATCCCCCCAGCTCAAAATTCTGGGTGCTCCCTTGATTTTGTACCACCCGAGTTTCATCCAAACGAATGGACAGATACATTTTACTTCCCCACGAGTTTCGGCCGAAAGAGTGAAGTCGAATGAAATAAGATATTGTGAGCACGAGAAAAAGTTTTTTCGGAATGATACATAAGAGAACAATATAGTGAAATGTTACATCAAGCAACCTAACCTAATCTAGCAAGCAAACAAGACAGATTTCAAATAAAGATGGAGTATTTTGTCATATCGTTATAACAACCGACTTGCTTTATGGCTCTTGTAATAGAGTTAGATAGGTGAGACGCGGCTGTACGCACCTTGGTACCTACCTTACGCGCCTAATAATCCCAAATACAATTTCCTGGACGAAATTCTATTACCCTGGTTCAGTGGCGGCTCGTAGCTAAAATTAGTGGAGGTGCTGCTCCAGAAAAATTTCAGTCTTTGTTTTAAAATTGTGTAAAAGGAAAAAAAAACATATATAAAAAGAAACTTTATTCAGGGACTTGATAAAATCTTAACAAAAAAAACAACTATTGTACTTACTTTAACTTAAATTGTTAGTTCAAGCTTGATCTATTCATTTAAAAATGAAATCCATTGTCTTGTTTTAATTTGCTCAAAAAGTTCAATAATTTTCTCCTTGATCTCTGGATGACAATTGAGGAAATTTTTCTACGTTGAAAGTACTGCAAGCGCATTTAGTTTTTCTGTTAAATAATAATAATAAAAAAGAATCAAATAGAATAGCTGAAAGCAGAATAATAATATAATTCTACACTTCTACACTTTATCACATTCAAGAATATGGTACACGGTTTTTAAGCACAACACACGCTGAGTAAAAAAAATATTCCTTCCACCATCACGCCAGAGCCGGCACTGCGATAGCAACAGTGCTCTCTCTACCTGGCAGTCCCACCTTCCTACCCACCCCCCTCCTATGTGCGTATGCGCACAACAGTCAAACACCACTTCACTGGCACTGTGCAGCGCACAGTGCCATACAAAGATTTTTGTATCTCTTTAATAAACTGGGGGATGGCTGCTGAAGTACTGACATTAAGCTTAAGGAATATATATTGTACTACAAAAATAAAGAAAAAATTAAAGAAAAAAGAACTCATCATATTAAATGTTATCGATAATATCAAGTGGAAATAGGGGATGCTGCAGTTCCGCAGTGCCTATACACGAGCCGCCACTGAATTTAAATCATATTGTGTTGCCAGGGAACTGGGTGGGCGTCGTAGTGTGAATACCTCGGTGCGCCCCATGAGCGAAGCCCAAATTTAATTCTTTTCTACTTAGAAATCAACAATAACTTTTTTTTTTTGCATTGCAACATAGAAACACTTCAAGGGAAGAAGTGAAATTTTATAATATTTGAAATATCTCACTTTATATGGCATATTTCTACATTTAATAACTGACACTAAAACAGTATTTTAACACAGTCTATACACTTAATATAATAACATTTATGAGGTAAAAAAACCTATTCCATGTTGTCAGTCCACAATCGAGCGGAAGTCTTTTGACGAAGATAGTGCCAACTTCTGCGGATAGAGGGTGTCATGTGGTCAGCTCAACGAATCCTCCTGCCATTAATCTCAGTTTTCTAGACCGCAGGGGTTATTATTTTCATTCAGGTAGCTCCTCATTTGTCCTCACGAGGCTGAGTGGACCCCGTTGCAGACTCGCTGTCTTACAGAAACTCTGAAAACACTGGGGATCGAAACAAGGACCTCTGGATCTGTAGTCAGAAGCATTGATAACATCAGATTTGTCTGCTTTAAATAATATGGTGTGCTTTGTTTTTTCTCTCTAGGCTTTCCTCTTTACGTAGATGCACCTAATGGATGATTTAAAAATTAAATGTAGTGTTATATGACAACATAAACTTTATCATCTGCTTCGCTTTACATCTAATCTAAAAAGTGCTTTTCACAAACCCCTATTTTAAACCAATCTAAAACAGTCTATTTATTTTACAACTTTTATACACATACAGTTGGATAAATATCCTTGGATTAAACTCAAATATATGGCTATAAAAGTTAATATATTGTAGCTTTACATTATTGTGAAACTAGTTTTACCGTCCTTCAAACGTGCCGCCACTAAACCCGCTTTTATACAGGATGGGGCTGAAACAATTAGACGAGTAGTAACTTGAAAATTAATACTTTAATTGAGAAATAATTAATATTCACTAGCTAAATACAATCAAAGCACATACCAAACTTTTCATTTTTTGAATATAATGTAACTCAGGTGAGCTCCACCGGACGTCAGACAAACCTCAGTACGTTGTTTATCACTTTCATCAGCAATGGATCTAATTGTTTCTACCCCACCCTATATCACCATATACTCTCCCCCCTCCCCCGCTTTCTCTGTGGATTTCAATCCGACTTGAGTCAATGCCAACACACATATGTATGTGTTACAATCTGGTTCTTGTTTTACGAACTGCCGAGGCGTTATGTGGTTCAAAGATCAACTTCTACCGTCCTTTCAAGAAACGGTTAGGGTGTTTGTTCAGCCACACGGACTAAATTTCAAGCTCGTCTCAAGTCTGGTTAGCTGGTGACGAAAAGGTGGGTGTCGAATCCCGCCTTGACGTATTGATATTTTTCTTCTTATTATTCTTGGATGGTTTCAACCTCCACGTAATTGCGGCGTTACCCGCTTCGGTGGCCTCATTGTCTAACGCGCTACTCTCACAGTAGACTAGACTGTCGACTGTCGACTGACCGAGGTTAGAATCTTGGTCTGATGTACTGAGGGTAGTTTTTTTCCAAAATTTTTCTACCCTCTCGGCCTTCCACGCAAATCCGGATACACTTCCTCCAAATTCAACCTTCCTCAGCCCTAACTTACTAGCGTGATGAGTACATATCCGTTTAACTTCAGTTAGTAAGATGCGATGATAAAAAAAAAGTACTACTATGGAACAGTACAAGTGTATACAGTGGAGCAAATAGCTATTAGCTGGTGTTTTTTATGGCTTTTTTTCCACCGCATTCTCTTGTCCGTACGGGCTGTATGCATTTTAGCTACGATAGTGGGACACGAAAGAACAACGTAGAGTTTAAATTATTATTATTATTTATTATTAGCACCGCGTCTTACTACCCGTTCGGGTTATACGCACTTACGCTAATGTGTAATGGTAGGGTTATTGGGAGATGAAATGGAGGACCTACAGTTTAACGTGGGATCCGAACCACGGTGGAGGCCTGGCATTCCCCACATTCACAAGATGTCTTGTCAGNGATAAATCTGTACCGGGACCGAGGATTGAACCCCGGACCCCAGCACAGAAGTCTGACACCTTACCCCTAGACCACCAGGTCACCTAGAGTTTAAAGGGGGCGGAACCTGTATTTGCCTGGAGAGAGAGTGAGAAACAATTTTGCTAAACAAAAGTCCACCCTGGCTGAATTTTCGAACTCTGAAATCTAGGTTATCGGCAAGCCAGATTAATCGAGCCTAACATTCAGTTCGCTCGCCCATCGATGCGGGTGCGGGGAATGAGTGTTGAATTAATTCTCACAGTAGATACATCGGACCGACATATAGGTCTGTTTGTTGAGCTTATGATGATAAATGAGTTCCTTTGATAGAACCGCTTCTATATTCTCTTTTAACGTAAACTGTTAGGGTACTAAATCTTAAAGGAATCTAATATTCTTATTTGATTGAAGGAAAAAAACAAAATTGTTTGAAAACTTATTTTTGTTCTCGCGTGGTTCAAAAACCGACGTAAAATATAATTCTGGCAAAAAGAACCGTATCTTACAGTTACAAAACGTTACTAAAATTACTTTAATATATATTCATGCGTCACGTCGTATCACATTTATTAGATATTATTAACACCTATATTTGGGGGGGGNNNNGGGGGGGGGGGGTGGCTGAGCGTGTTCACCCCCTGAAATTGCATCTATTAAACCATGTGAACAGCGGTTATTCTCTTACTATTTGATTTCTTTTCTATATAATAATATTTATTAATAATATTTAGCGCCGCGTCTTACTACCCGTTCGGGTTGTACGCTTTTTCTCTATAACTGGTCCAGAAAGTAATAATATCTACCTCAAATCCTGACAAGTCAGTTTGCTTGTTGTAAGAGTAGAAAAATTAATTCACTAGTAAAGTGTTATCTTTGCTGATTATGGGAGACAACTAATAGCCGGACACACCACATTAGTTGCATTAATCACCTGAAAGGGTATAAATATTATCCTATTGGATATTTTTATTGGTTATCTTGGAATTTGGACAAGAGTTTTATCTTCATTTAAGAATTGTTTGGTCAAACACCACTATATTCATGATAAAATGTTCAAGAACTGTTGAAATAACTATTGTAGGAAATAAAACTAAAGGTTTTTAATGAAAAAAAACACTTTTTATCTATTTTGACCAACATATTTTTCATTATAAAAACTGTAAAAAAATAAGGACTATAACTCCCTTATTTTGACCTTAGTCAAAACTAAAGCTAAATGTCATCAATAAAAAGAACGAGAAAGTCAACAAGATTTACGTAAATACAAAATTTTATTCATAATTCAATTTGAGCACCATCTTTTTTATTTACCACCGCGTCTGACTACCACATATTCAGATTATACGCATATGTACTAATAACGCTAATGAGATAGGTTGAATTAAAAGGAAGTGTACTCACATTTGGGTGGAGGGAGAATGGAAACCGATTTAGGAAAAAACCCTCAATACACTCAACCGGGATTCAAACTCCAATCTCCCTGTCATTGGCAGTATAGTCCAACACGATAGTGACGCCTAAGACCATGCGGCTACCAAAGCAGGTATATATCCTTCTTCAAAATTTCTTAGGAGCAAGGAAGGCAGAGAAAGATAAAATTGAAAGGAGGTATACACTAATGTGCGTACATAGAGAAATTAGAATTGTTTTTTTTTTT
>CABEEJ010002239.1:101146-118826 GCA_901482245.1 Timema douglasi
CCCCGCCCCCTCCATGTGTTTCACGCACCCCCAAAAATTCACTCACCCAATTTGACGATATCTAATCCTCTTCCTTAACATTCAAAATGACCAGCCTAAGGATGTGAAAAGTATCGATAATTTACTAATATCGATATTTTCCTTTCAATACTAGTATTTTTTTACTTTAAACTTTATTTTCGATACTTCCACATCTATCAACAAGCACGGTCATCACTCATCACAAACTAAACAAAATAAGCTTTTGTAGAACGCAATGGGTGCCCTAAGCAGACGAAGCAGAAAAGTTAATGTGCGTTGTTTAAGCAGATGAAGCAGAGCAAGGCGTCCATTCTTCTATTGTTTGTCAATAGTTAATAATCTATCTTGATAGAGTATATGAACATCGAATGTGGTTAAAAAAATATCACCTTCCAGGAGTGAGTTATGGAAGTTAAAAAAAAAATTGGATAGCGGAAAAGCATCTTGTAAAATTGGTTTTAGATTATTAAAAACCATGATAAGTGTTTAAATAAATATGGAAAAATAATTATGATGCAAAAGTTGAAATTATTATTAATAGATAAGAAAAAATATTTTTCCAGATTAAAATTTCGATGCCGATTCTTACTGTTATCGATACTTTTCTTTCGATACTTTTAACGAGTACAGTATCGATACTTCTCTTTCGATACCAAATCCGCCTCTTTGAACTCACAGGTCAATAACGAACGGTAACCGATTCGGTGATGCTCTCGCTTTCTCTCTCGCGTGTAACCACCCCTGTTCAGTGTCGATCACGAACATAATATGTTAATGATACCGAACACATATGTACGTTACGCGTTCGGTTCGCTTCTGTTCTCGTCGGTGTAACTCTAGCGTAACAAGAAGTGCGATAATTATAGAAATTCACAGTTCCTCTCTCCCCTTTTACTCTTATTCTTAATATAGTCTAATTAACATAGGCAGATAGAAAATTTACTAGATTTACTTAAACGTATTCATACGTCAGTTCATGTCACTTTTGCTAGAGATTATCAATACCTATAAAGTAACACGGAAAATCCCCTCCTTCACCTCTGACAAGACATCTTGTGAATGTGGGGAATGCCAGGCCTCCACCGTGGTTCGGATTCCACGTTAAACTGAAAACTGTAGGTCCTCCATTTCATCTCACAATCACCCTACTATTGCACATTAGCGTAAGTGCGTATAACCCGAACGGGTAGTAAGACACGGTGCTAATAATAATAATAACACGGATAATATTGTAACATTTTATCAATTTTGGCAGCAAGAAAATATTTTTGTATTTTCTAAAAAAAAAGCTCTTCCTATAAATTTTTTTTGACTCACTCACGTCCGGGCTATCCACATACTTACACTAATGGTATAGGAACGAGTATGGTAGATCCATATTGCAGAGGAAGGAGGCGGAGCGGAATTAACTTAAAAAAAACCTACCTCGATACTTCTGAATTGGGGATTTGAGCTCCGGATTCCACGTCGTGGGTAAACCATAAGAATCTGACATCTTAGCCACGTGCTCTTTGCCCACTGACCCATGGATCGGGTCAGAAGTGGGTTGGGAGGGGACAGAACATTTAATTCCCGCAAGTATCTCGACGAGGAAGATATAAGTAATTCTTATCTCTCTCTCTCTCGTATTCCTCTTCGCCTTGCTCAGCGAGATAATTCAACATTTGTACAAGGAATCTTTCGTCTGGTTTCATTGTTTACACATGGCTCCACTTGTTTTGGTTCATTTACGGCTCGCTGAAACACGTCCTGCCAGCGTGTGGGCAAACCGAACGGACGAGGGAGGGGAACCCTTGCTTCCATTCAGACATGTGTTTTCAATTAAGTTTCGGGCAGCAAGAGGTAAACTCGCCACTGTTTATTTATTAGAAGATCGGGATGGACATTGCGCGAGTCAAAATGTCTACTTCAACTGTTTATATTTAACTCGTCAATCTCTTAATAAGGTTTTTTAAAATTTAGTTTTCCCTTTGTTAGTTTTTCTGTCAGAGTAGCTATTTATACTTACTGTTTATGGTATTGGGAACTATAAAGTTCTTTGCCGCACTTACATAAGTACGCCACCAATCCCTTTA
Organism: Timema douglasi; assembly: GCA_901482245.1. Classification (NCBI taxonomy): domain Eukaryota; kingdom Metazoa; phylum Arthropoda; class Insecta; order Phasmatodea; family Timematidae; genus Timema; species Timema douglasi. The sequence continues at coordinate 103,243 of CABEEJ010002239.1, forward strand.
ACTAGTTATTTCCAGTCAAACTCATTACACCTTATCCCTCCCTATCTTGAGATAGTTCTATCCAGTCCACTTAATTACACCCTATCCCTATCTTGAGCTAGTTCTATCTAGTCCACTAAATTACACCCTATCCCTATCTTGAGCTAGTTCTATCCAGTCCACTTAATTACACCCTATCCCTATCTTGAGCTAGTTCTATCCAGTCCACTTAATTACACCCTATCCCTATCTTGAGCTAGTTCTATCCAGTCCACTTAATTACACCCTATCCCTATCTTGAGCTAGTTCTATCCAATACACCCCATTAAACCCTATATATTTCAGGTCCATTCTAATGTTTTCCGCCCATCTGAGTCAAGATCTTCCCAATGGTCTCTCCCCATTGGGTTTACCAGTCAAAACCTTTAACACGGTTCTAGAATCTCCCATTCGAGCTTCATGTCCTGTTGCTATTTATATTAATATAATCATATACTGCCCCACATCGGTGGTTGAATGGTCTAACGCGTCCCTCTCGCAACAAAATTGACTGCCGGTGATGGAAAGGTCAGGATTCAAATCCGTGTAGGGTGTATTCAGGGTGTTTTTTCCTAATTGGTTTTCCATGCTCTTCCCACCCCTTCTTATTATTTTTTTTTTAGTTTAAATCCCACTAGTGTCGAAGTTTCTTAATCCTATTGTTGTATTAAATTGGACAAAGTTCCAGTAATTTGGAGCTCACTACAAAATGTAGTTTAAGGTGCTAGTACCCCTTAATTTGTGTTAAGATAATGAAAGATAACAACACTGTATCCCCGAGTTAAAAGGATGAAGCTACACATACATATTATTCTAGACATCCACAGGCATTGAACCAGGACCCCGATACAGTGGCGAGACCGATGAGTCATTCGTTCAAAAAGGGGTTATTGGAGGTAACCGAGGAGGGGGGAGGGTGGTATGGTATTATTTTCACTCAGACGTTTTGGGAACGTATACTCAAATCCCTTTCAACATTCAAGTCGTCGCGTCTCACTCTCTGTAAAGAGTTTTTTTTTTTTTAAATTGGAAAAGGGGTGAGTCGTAAAATGACTTGTTAGCATCCGGCAGAAAATATTGAAAGGAAGTTGTAACCTGAAAAATGTATTGGATCCTAGAATAAAGATATTAATGGAACATGCCTTGACGGTTCTCGTTGAACGAAAAGGCATGGGATGATTATTTTTTTCATATCGGAAACACGTCATAGTACTCGTTCGTTCCGTCAGCATTTAATTTCACTAATTAAGCTCAGATGAGGAAGGTAGGTTTGAGAGGAGATGAACCCACATTGGCAGTAAGGTAGAGTGGAAAATTATATAAATATTTTTATCAGCGTATCTTATTACTTGTTTAGGTTATATACATATATGATAATTACTCTAATGGAGTAGGGATGAGGAAGGAAGCATTTTAAATGTAATCTACTTGCATTTGCGTGGAAGGAGAGTGGGGAATCATTTTGGAAAAAAAAAACTCTCTCGGTACAGCCGTCCAGGATTTGAACCCCTATCTCCTTGTCATTATAAATAGGCTATATTAAAACTATTATAATAGCTTTTATAACTTTTAAAATAAGTTCTAAGGGTGATCTGGTGGTCTAGGGGTAAGGTGTCAGACTTCTGTGCTGGGGGTACGGGGTTCAATCCTCCGTCCCGGCACAGATTTATCTGATTACCAAACCCTTCCTTCACCTCTGACAAGACATCTTGTGAATGTGGGAACATCTTGTGAATGTGGGGAATGCCAGGCCTCCACCGTGGTTCGGATCCCACGTTAAACTGTAGGTCCTCCATTTCATCTCACATTAGCGTAAGTGCGTACAACCCGAACGGGTAGTAAGACGCGGTGATAATAATAATAATAATAATAAAATAAGTTCCTTTAAGACAAGAGTGATGCTATCTACGTATTTGCCTATAAGGGCGTTACTTAGTCCACTCTCATCCATCCTGGTTTGCAGCTAACTGAGAGATCAGGGCTCGAATCCCAGCCGGGTATCTTGAGTCACCCCCCCCTCCCCCCACACTAAATTGTCTCCCACTTTTCGTAGAATAAACTTCCTCTGAACGCTACATACAATCCAATTTTCAGAGCAAACCCCCTTTAGAAAACAACTTTTTTTTTGCGTTCAACATTGATAACATTTTTACTAAATTATTGGGTAACCTGGTGGTCTAGTGGTAAGTTGTCAGACTTCTATGCTGGCAGCCGGGGTTCAATCCCCGGCCCCGGCATAAATTTATCTGATTACCAAACCCTTCCTTCACCTCTGACAAGACATCTTGTGAATGTGGGGAATGCCAGGCCTCCACCGTGGTTCGGATTCCACGTTAAACTGTAGGTCCTCCATTTCATCTCACAATCATCCTACCATTACACATTAGCGTAAGTGCGTATAACCCAAACGGGTAGTAAGACGCGGTGCTAATAATAATAATAATAATACTAAATTATTGGTATTATTTGATAATAATAACTAAAGTCACAACTGTGGTTAGTATGAATTGACGTATAAATACGTGAAAGTAGATCTATGAACTTTTCTAGCTGTTGGATAAGACCCTTCTTAACATTTAATTGCTACACATCACCCCTAGGCCATAACCCAGTAATTCAGTTAAATGCTAATAACCTGGACGAGGAGTGAGAAACGGTTGGGAAAAGTTTTAATTTACGTTAAATCTTTTATTGTTGGCGTGCCACACGAATCGTGTTTGTGTGCCACCCAGTGGCACGCGTACCGTAGTTTTGTCATCTTAGGTTTAAGGCGTCTCTCTCGTGTTAGACTGGTCCGCCAATACCGCGGAGATCGAGGTTCGAATCCTAATCTGGTCTACCGACGGGGAGATTGGCGTTTCAAGTCCCGGTTGGGTCTACTTAGCGTGGTTTTTCCTAAATGGTTTATCACTTTCCTTCCACGCAAATGCGGGTAATTACTTATAAAATGCTTCCTTCCTCATCCCTACCCCATTACAGTAAATTATCATATGTGCGTGTAACCTGAACAGGCAGTAAGACGTGATAATGATAAAAAAAAGGTCTGGTAAACAAACCTCAAATTTTCCAAACCAGTTGTTTGCCCGAGACACTATAATCACTGAAAAATTGGGTTATGTCGATGAGCGGAATGGCACCCAGTATTATTTTTACTACATTTTGTATTTAGTTCATGATTGAAGCGTTCAAATGCAAATGTTAGATGGCTCAGAAATCCTATCAACATCCCGCATTCTTTTAATTTCCTCCCCCCGCCCTTTGGTTTGTTGTCCGTTGTGCGCGGGATACGGCTGGGGTATCAAACGAGAACGCAATTACGAATTTACATATATTTACAATTTAAATGGCAAACAGAGGAAGAGAAAAATATTATGCTAACATAAATAAATCAGTTGGAACACCCCCCATTTATTATTATTATATAGTTTTCTGGTGTCTTATGTTATGTTATGTTATTATTATTATTAATATTAATATTATTATTATTAACACCGCGTCTTACTACCCGTTCGGGTTATACGCTCTTACGCTAATGTGAAAATGGTAGGGTGATTGTGAGTTGAAATGGAGGACCTACAGTTTAACGTGGGATCCGAACCACGGGGGAGGCCTGGAAATCCACACATTTACAAGTAGTGATTATTACACGTCTTGTCAGAGGTGAAGAAAGAGTTTGGCAATAAGATAAATCTGTGTCTGGACCGAGGATTGAACCCCAGCCTCTAGCTCTGAAGTCTGACACCTTACCCCTAGACCACCAGGTCACCTTATATTATGTTCAATGTCGTTGATGTGTTTCATGCGATATCCAGCAAGTAATGGAAGACACCGGTTTGAATCTCTGCGGGAACCTAAATAAATATTTCATCGGGTGTTGAGAACAGAAAGGGGGTGTGTAAGTGAATCGGAGCTTACTTTATTATTTTAATGCAATCCAAAGCGAGTATTTTTTTAAAAGAAAAATAATAAGTTGAAGTTTTAAAGAGCACGTTCTTAACCATATCATTTAATCAGGACTCGCCTGCTTTGGTGGTCGCATGGTCTAAAGCGTCGCTCTCGTATTAGACTAAACTGCCGATGACAGGGAAGAGTGGGGCTGGAATCCTGGCAGGGTGTACTGATGGTGGTTTTCTACAAAACGGCTTTTGGCGCATATGTTGGTGCACTTTCTTTTAATTCAACCGTCATCATTCCTAACATATTAGCGTAATTAGTAAATAGGCGTGTAGATTGAACAGGTAATAAGACGCGCTAATAAAATCAGGGCTATCTAAAAAATTAAAATTAAGTTAAAAGAGACATAGCACCCAATTTGCTTCTCCCCTTCTGTTATTTTTGTTTTTCACCACGTGTCACCACTACCTGTTTGGTTTAAGCTATACGCATGTATTAATTTATAAACCACGCTGATGTGGTATGAATTAATTAGGAGGATAGAATTAAGAGGAAATTAACCCACATTTTATTGAAAGGAGATTGGGAAACCATTTAGGAAAAAAAAATCACCCTCCTTACACTCGACTGGGATCGACCTCGATCTCCTTCATCAACCGCAGTACAGACTATTGCGTGCGTGACGTCTTAGACCAGTGGTATTCAACCCTTTTTGTTTGCTTACCCCGAGATTTAATTTAGCTTCAACTTTGCTCCCCTAAATTTGTTGGTCATAGTGCAAGCTATACAATATATTCTATAATCTACATGTAGGAGAGGGATAAAAAAAAGATGGCGTTCTCAGATCGCATGCCTTTACGTCCGGATCTCTTGTGGCTAACCCTAAAAATGGCCCTGATTATTCAGTGTTTATAAAAAAATTATAAATTATATTTATTTAAATTTTGCGTACCCCAAAGAAGTCTTAAGTACCCTACCAAAGTGGGTCGCTGGTTCTTATTTTCCATTTATTTGAGGTATTTGACGTGGAATTTCTGAACTGATTGATTATATCAGCGCACGAGAACTTCTATGAACGATAGCGAAAGGTCCTACCAATTTTGCTGGGAAATATATTTTCACAAACCTTCCAGGGTTCTTTTACATACCACAATCGACATAGGACCGATGGCTTTACTTACCCTCCGAAGGAAGTTGTGCTACGGATTTTTTTATAGTAAAAGAAAAATCCGTCTACTACAGCTAGGTTTGAACCCACGAAAATCGGGTCCTGAGGCGATCACTTTATCCCAAGACCCCGGAGGTAAACCACTAGTTGGTGAGCTATCACTGTGAAAGAGCTAACCACAATTTCACTAATCATACAGTTTTAGACCTTACAAGGGAGCTTAAGGTGATTTAGACTCAAGGTCAGTGTTTCGCCAGCTTTGGTCTCGCTTTATAAAGGTTTGATGCACACGCGGACCATCCACCTTAATTTACTTACTAAATACTCCTCGCTGAAACCGGAAACTCTATTATTATTTTTAGCATTGCGTCTTAGTATCCGTTATGTTTATACGCATATATACTAATTACATTAATGTATTACGGTTGAGTAAGGTTACATTCATAGCAAGTGTACCAACATTAGCGTGGGGGGTAGAGTGGAAAACAATTTACCCTCTGTACATCAGACCAGGATTAGAAACATTGATCTCTCCGTCATCAGCAGTCTGGGAATGAAAATTAAGCAGTAAGGGTAGAAATTTATATTCTAATTTATTTCTTATACACATTTCACAAGTAATATTACTTGTGGTATCAAATATGGTGACCAACTTTATAAAACTTATCATGTGTATGTTAAAAAAAAATAGAAATAGAATAGAAAAAATAATATTATTATTATTAGCTCCGCGTCTTACTAACCGTTCGGGTTATACGCACTTACGCTAATGTGTAATGGTAGGGTGATTGTGAGATGAAATGGAGGACCTACAGCTTAACGTGGAATCCGAACCACGGTGGAGGCCTGGCATTCCTCACATTCACAAGATGTCTTGTCAGAGGTGAAGGAAGGGTTTGGTAATCAGATAAATCTTTGCCGGGACCGAGGATTGAACCCCGGCCGGCAGCATAGAAGTCTGACACCTTACCCCTAGACCACCAGGTCACCGGAAAAATAATAGAAAGAGAGAAATCATTAAACGTTTGGTCATTTCTTGGTTGGGTAGAGAAGGAGATTTAGTGCAAAGTTTGATTAAAGAGTGCTGAATCACTCTTCAGTTATAAAAACTATAAGGAACTTTTCATAATTGTTTTGTGTGTGTGTATATATATAAATGACTGGAAAATGACAATGTTTGAAAAGAGCGTGTATTTGAACTTGAGAAATGCTGAATATCTGCGAACATGTTTTTACAGTGTAACATAAAAGAACGTACCACACGCTCTTATTTTACCCCATTAAAATTTTGGCACATTAATTTTTCTCTTATTTATAATGCTACATGCCCATGGACCGAGATTACCGCTGGCATATTTTTTACATTTAGTTTGAATAAGAGGGTTGACCTATTAATTTAATCCCTTCCGCTCCTTTAGGATTAACATCTAAACGTATTATATTTCCAGAGAGATTATCCCTCCTTTCTTTTAAAAGTTAAAAATTTTCACCTGTATTATATCTGAAGTGTCAAGATAGTTTTTTTTTATTCATACAGATTAAAATAATGTAAACACACATTGAAACTCGTAGACCGTGACGAGTATTTTGAGTCGTTAATACTAGAATCACACTTTTTCGTAATCATTTTTTCTTAGCATCGCGTTTTAATACCGGTTCGGGCTATAAGCTAATATACTAATTACACTAATGTATTATGGATTAACCCGCCTCAGTGGCGTAGTTGGCTAACGCGCTTGTGTTGAGCTCGACTGCTGAGGACGGGGAGATCGAGTTTCGAATCTCGGTCGGGTGAACTGGGGGTGGTTTTTCCTAAACGGTTTTCCACTCTCCCTCCACGCAAATGCGGGTTCACTTCCTGTAATTAAACCTCCCCATTTCCTAATCCATTAGCGTAATTAGTACTTAAAGCGTATAACCCGAACGGGTAGTAAGACGCGGTGCTAAATAATAATAATATTATTATTATTATTATGTTATGGATTAACAAGGATAGGTTTAGAGGAAGTGTACCCTAATTTGCGTGGAGGGAAGTGGGAAACCATTAAGTAAAAAACCACCCTAAGTACACCCAACTGGGATTCCAGCCCAGATCTCCCCGTTATCTGCAGTACATTCTAATGCGAGAGTGGCGCCTTAGACTATTCGGTCACTGAAGTGGGTTTTCAGAGTTGTTACTTTTCATATCATCAATTAACCATACCTTTTAAGTTTTAAATGGGTTTTATTTTTACTGTGCGTCACGATCAACATGAGGACTAGTACGGACATCTTCTACGGCGAAAAGATTAGATGGATGACTCGGAAAAAACACACGTCAAGAGAGGATGAGAAAAAATCGCACGTGGAAAACTATTCTTGTAGAGCCCTGCCGAAATTCGAATCCCAACCTTCACATACATACTAACAAAACCCACTTCGGTGGTCACATGGTCTAACGCGCAAATCTCGTGTTTAGACTAGACTGCTGATATCGGGGTTCAATTCCTGTCAAGTGTACGAAGGCTTTTTTTTTTCCTAAATAGTTTTCCACAATTCCTCCACGCTAATGCTGGTACACTTCCTCTAAACCCAACCTTACGCATCCCTGACATTAGCGTAGTTAGTACACAAGCGTATACTCCGGACGGGTTGTAAGACGTGGTGCTTGAATAATAAAAAAACAATATATCGGAATTTGTATAGATTCCAGATTGTTATTGCATGTTGGTCGGTTGAAGAATAGGAAGTAAAAGAACAGCTAAAGAAATGGAATAAGGAGATGAAAGATTGTGGAATTAAATTTAGCATGGCGAGTTGTAAAATGATGGCAGTGACAAATAAGAGGATAAGGCCTAGTAAAGCAATAAAGTTGGATGGAATAGAGCTGAGAAAGGTACAGAATGTAAAATACTTTGCAAGCGTGATTGAGGCGAAAGGGGTAGGGGGGTAGTAGAGAGGACCTTAATAAGAAGAGTGTGACAGGGGGAGTATGTAAGAGAACTGCTATGGAGACGTGCCCTCGAAGTGTAAGGAAGGGCTATATAGGACGTACTTTGTACTCACAGTCACGTGAATTTGCAACAGAAACATGGACATTGAATGAAAGAAAGATTAGGAGCGTGGAATGAAGTTCGTGAAGAGCATCTCAACTGCCACGAGGAGAAACAGGATAAGGGATGAATGATGGTACTTGTGGTAAATAGACAGTAGAGGAGGCGAGGCTGATATGGTATGGTCATGTCATGAGAATAGAAAATGAGATAATACCAAAGATAATTATGTATGCAGCAAAAAGACGGCAAGGGGAAACCAAGAAACAGATGGAAAGAGCAGATAAAAAACGTGTACAAGTGAGAGAAAAAAAGAATGGCAGCAATTAAAGGAGGAAAAATGATGGAAGGATAGAGGAAGATGAAGGCATTCTACTAAACTAATCCGGCTACAGACTGGAAGCAGCTGATAATGATGATGGTTGCTGTAGAAAAGTTTAGCTAAGGTATAGTTCATCGTTTAAGGCTAGAAGTCTATTGGTACTTTTCAGAATTTTGTACGTGGAATTCATGTTTATAGACTACTACAAAGGGTTTTTCCCTATGGTTGGTTATTTTAGAAAGATTGGAATTGTTAAAACTTTAAGATGGTACTTTTCAGGATTTATAAACTATTCATTTTTCATTTAAAACGAATAGTAAATACCATATAAGAATTTGTCTACACAAACCAACAATTGTTATTTAGTGATTAACCTACCAATGAATGACTGTCTGAAATGCCATTTTTCCTTCCCAAATCTTACTATGTTTAAGGATTCTGGTAAGGAGAAAACCCTTTAAGATCTGCCTTCCTTCCAAAATCAATGTGAACTTTTCTATCAACTAAGTTATTTGACCTTGAAGTTATATTCAAAGTAATTTAGTAATTGATCTATTTGACAACACTAACAGTAGTATTTCTTATCGGAGATGAAAATATTAATAGGTCTTATCAGGTCTTAAAACAAAAGTATAATTTATTGGAGTTGATAACATTAGTAGGGCTTATCGAGTCTTAAAACACTAGTAGGTCTTTTCGAGTCTTACAACACTAGTGTAATTTATTGGAGATGATTACATTAGTAGGGCTTATCGAGTCTTACAACACTAGTAACTCTTTTCGGGGCTTACAACACTAGTATAATTTATTGGAGCTGATTACATTAGTAAGGTTTATCGAGTCTTACAACACTAGTAGGTCTTTTCGAGTCTTACAACACTAGTGTAATTTATTGGAGCTGATTACATTAGTAGGGTTTATCGAGTCTTACAACACTAGTAGGTCTTTTAGAGTCTTACAACACTAGTGTAATTTATTGGAGCTGATTACATTAGTAGGGCTTATCGAGTCTTACAACACTAGTGTAATTTATTGGAGCTGATTACATTAGTAGGGTTTATCGAGTCTTACAACACTAGTAGGTCTTTTAGAGTCTTACACTGACAAGACATCTTGTGAATGTGAGGAATACCAGGCCTCCACCGTGGTTCGGATTCCACGTTAAACTGTAGGTCCTTCATTTCATCTCACAATCACCCTACCACTACACATTAGCGTAAGTGCGTATAACCCGAACGGGTAGTAAGACGCGGTGCTAATAATTAATAATAATAATAATAATAGAGTCTTACACCACTTCTCTCAACTTTACAGGCCTTCGCGCTGTTTTAGGGCTTACAACACTGGTATTGTATATCGTAGCTGACAACACTATTGATTATTATCGGGAATTAGAATACTAGCATTCCTTATCGTGGTTGAAACACAATTTTGCCTTATTAAGTCTAACAACAATAGTAATTATTAAAAACGCGTCTAACCACTCTCTAAAAGTCTATTTACTAAATGATGAATTAATTTATCAATTTTTTTGTAAGTACATAACACGAATAGGTAGTAAGGCGCGGTGCGCACGATATATGTATATATATATATATGTATATATGTATATACGTGTGTGTGTGTGATTTATCCTATTCAAAAAAACGTCATATATAACAATAATTAAATATAATTTAATAGAGTTTTCATTTAAAATTACTTAATTACTTGTCAAGATATGTTCGGTTAATTTAAGTTTATTTCAACTATTTTAATATTTATTATACTGTAACACATCATAAGTATCAAAATGGAACAAATTTTACATAATAAATGACACAATAAAGTTGCATAAATTAGTTTATTTACAAATTGGGTTAGTGTCTGTTATTTTGATTCCAAATTAATCATAGTAAGTATATCGTGATGGCTTTGCGGAAAAAACTATTCTATAACCTAATTATTTAAAAAGTATATTTTAAAATTTGAAATAATTCAACTGTCTCAAGCTTCTAGAATACCCGCAGTTACTCAATAGCCTATTATCCATCAAGAGTAGATCAGAGAGTGAGGCAGGTATAATTTTTAAGTACGAACGCCAGAACGCAGTGATGGTTTTCCTTCAACGTTTATGAACTGTTTAAAAAAAAAACAACCTTAACGTCAGCCCACAATCGATTCATACCGACCAAGTGCGGTTTGTTTGCGAAGATAGTGTTAACTTCCAAAGATAGATGGTGTCATGGGTCCGGTTGAATGATTATTCCTGCCATTAATCTCAGTTTTCTAGAACGGGAATGTTACGTTTTCATTCAAGTAGTTTCTCATTTGTCTTCACGAGGTTTCGTTGGCCCCTTTCCAGACGCCACTGATTCACAGATAAATTTTTGTAAGCTCCAGGTATCGAACCTGGGACCTCTGTATCTGTATCCAGGAGCTCTGACCAACTAAACCATGGAGGTGGTTTTATAAGTCCTTAAAAGTTTTGAAAAACACTTATTAAAAAACAACACCCTTAACTAAACCCAGAGGGCGACCTGGTGGTTAAGGGGTAAGGTGTCAGACTTCTGTGTTGAGAGTCCGGGGTTCAATCCTCGGTCCCGCCACTGATTTATCTGATCACCAAACCCTTCCTTCACCTCTGACAAGACATCCTGTGAATGTGGGAAATACCAGGCCTCCACCGTGGTTCGGATTCCACGTTAAACTGTAGTTCCTTTATTCACCTCACAATCAACCTACCATTACACAGTAGCGTAAGTGCGTATAACCTAAACGGGTAGTAAGACGCGGTGATGATAATAATAATAATAATAACTAAACCCAGTGTATTGTAATCTAAATATCGATGAATTATGAATGAGGCTATGAACGAAGGAGATCTTGGTAGTAAATCAGTTGGCTCATCCATCTCTTATGAAGCCCTGATCCTCTCTCAATGTAGTGTCGTGTGTAAGATTGGCGGATGCTGCTGAGACAATACTACATTAGTAACTCTAGTGTCCGGTATCTGATTACACGTCGAGGAACAATCGGGAACACAGACTCGAGGAGAAGATCTTGTGCGCCACAAGTTGTTTCGTACTTGAATAGTGGGAGAACCTGCTTCGTTGGCCGCATGGTTTAAGGCGTCGCTCTCCTATTAGACAGACTAGACTGCCGATGACAGGGACATCGGGGTTATAATCCCGGTCGTTTGTTCAGAGGGGAAGTTTTTCCCTAAATAGTTTTACACTTTCCTTCCATACAAATGCGGGTACATTACCTCTAAATTTTACATTCCTCATCCCTAACTTATTAGTGTAAATATGTGGATAGCCCCGAATAGGTACTAAGACGTGGTGCACAATTTAAAAAAAAATTGATACTATTTATTAAAGGATACACGATATCATTGATTTTATGTTTATGACAAATTATTGTTTTAGTAACTCTTGAAACTGTCAAAAACGTCCCTTTCTATCAAAATAAGGAATATAAATACAGACCAGGGATCCCAGACTTTCTCTTTTCTCTCTCTTAATATATACATTTACTAAAAAAACTCTTTTAAGATTCGTGAAACGAAATAATATTCATTGTTGCAGAAACACTCCATCAAAAAGTATGCATGAAATATAATATTCACTGTTAGAGAAACATCTCTTTCTACCAAAGAGCTTACCAATCAATTTCGCATTTCATAAAAAAAAAATCCTCAATCTCAGAAATTATTGGTTTTTATAAAAACCTATTTAAAAATATGTTTATTTTTAATAGTACTACAACTTTAAAATGATAAGTTATTTTGTATCTCAAATAGTTGCGAAGATACGATCAAAGTTGGGTATTTCCGTTTATGTAAAGTAGCTTCAAGTCATTTTCATTGAATAATTAGGATTACCATTTTGTTTGTAATGCTAAATAATAGTGCCTAGATACCAAATTCAATCAAAATTGTCGCAACAGATTAAAACATATATATATAGTTTTGTTTGACGTTGGGGTGACCTGGTGGTCTAGGAGTAAGGTGTCAGACTTCTATGCTGGCGTCCGGGGTTCAATCCTCGGTCCCGGCAAAGATTTATCTGATTACCAAACCCTTCCTTCACCCCTGACAAGACATCTTGTGAATGTGAGGAATGCCAGGTCTCCACCGTGGTTCGGATTCCACGTTAAACTGTAGGTCCTTCATTTCATCTCACAATTACCCTACCATTGCACATTAGCGTAAGTGCGTATAACCCGAACGGGTAGTAAGACGCGGTGCTAATAATAATAATAATAATGTTTGACGTTCAGTAAAATACCTTTAATTTTACTATTGTTAGATATCTAATGCCAAACATCTTCGGGGGGAATCTGATGAAAAACCTAAGTAAACTACCAAGTTTAAGCCTGATCGGTAAAATGGTCTCGGATATAGGTTGACGCGCGCACGCACGCACGCACGCACACACACACACACACACACACACACACACACACACACACGACATTGAGGANCACGCACGCACGCACACACACACACACACACACACACACACACACACACACACGACATTGAGGAAAAAACCTATACGGTTTCATGGGGCGGTGAAACGTCGATATTTTACAAATACTCTTGTTAAATTTTTTGACGATTAAAATAATTCTCTCTCCGAAGGATCAAGAGGAAGTAAACATGGCGATACTCTCTAGCTTCCCCTTTCACATTAGCAGGAATAACTGTAAATGCTAACCTCTACCTGACAGAGGCTTGCGTGCGTACTTTTCCCTTAAAATACCCTCATCTTACACGGTAATATTATAGCTAATTTTACTTAATATAATATATATATAAAAAACTTTATGGTGTGAGTCGGAAAGCGAACCATAAGACTTACTGACCGCTGCTAGCGATGACGGTGCCAACATTTACGGATAGAGGGTGTCATGTGGTCAGCACAACGAGCCCTCCAGCCGTTAATCTCAGTTTTTTTAAACTGGAGTTACTGCTTCTTTATTCAAGTAGCTCCTCATTTGTCAGCGTGAGGCAGAGTCTAACCCTGTTCCAGAACCACTGGTTCACAGAATATTATTATTATTAGCAGCACCGCGTCTTACTACCCGTTCGGGTTATACGCACTCACGCTAATATGTAATGGTAGGGTGATTGTGAGATGAAATGGAGGACCAGAAATGGAGGACCTACAGTTTAACGTGGAATCCGAACCACGGGGGAGGCCTGGCATTCCACACATTCACAAGTTGTGATTAATACAAGTCTTGTCAGAGGGGACGGAAGGGTTTGGCAATCAGATAAATCTGTACCGGAGCCGAGGATTGAACCCCGGACCCCAGAACAGAAGTCAGACACCTTACCCCTAGAGCACCAGGTCACCACTTCACAGATAATATGGAGGTGCCGAAGGATAGATCTCTGGATCTCTGGATTTGTAACCAGGAACTTTGACCACTAGATCATGGAGGTGGTCACTTAATATACAGGGTGGGTCGGAAACGATCTATGCTGAATAAAGTGAAGGACAACGTGCTGAGGTTTGTCTGACGTCTGGTGCAGCTCACCTGGGTGACAAAAAGTGAAAGTAAATAGTTTGATTTTATTTAGCTAATGAATATTTAATTTTCACGTTACTAATCGTCACATTTTTACCTTATAAAATTGATATCTCAAAGTCATACAAAATAAATAATGCTAAATGTTACTGAGCATTTGTGGAACTTCGAAATGTCAAAAGTCCTTTGCTTTGACTTAAATAACAACCACCATAACGTAAGCATGGATAAAAAGCGAATAAGAATTAAAAAATATCTTATATTCAGTACCACCAACATTATTTTGTAAAAATAAAAAAATACCCGCCAAGTTGTAACACCATGAACGGATTTGTCACTGGTATGAAGTAAAGATAATATCTTAAACAAACCTTCTTGTGCTATATTCTTTGCTTTCCGCCAATGTTTAGTCCTTGATATTCTAGCTCTTTTAAATTATCTATGGCGAATTTATAAGTGAATTTGTATACAACAGTTTTTCATAGCATCTTTGGTATTGCTCTTACTATCCAAAATGGCTGATACAGGCAGTGGTCTAGTTGGGAAATGACAAACGAATATAATATACAATTATTATGTAAAAAATTACGACCTCAAGAAATAAATTTAGTTATGTCAGAATAAAAGAATATGACGTGCTTTGACTTTTTTCTCTACGCTGTTGTTTTTACATAGATGTACAGTATTTAATAGTTGACTTGGAAATTAGAAGCAACTTTAAGTGACGACAACAAGAATCCTATCTTTGACTTCGACTTTTATTCGCGTGTTTTAAGCATTGAGGGTGACCTGGCGGTCTAGGGGTAAGGTGTCAGACTTCTGTGCTGGTGGCCGGGGTTCAATACTCGGTCCGGGCACAGATTTATCTGATTACCAAACCCTTCCTTCACCTCTGACAATACATCTTGTGAATGTGGGGAATGCCCTACCTCCACCGTGGTTCGGATTCCACGTTAAACTGTAGGTCCTCCATTTCATCTCACAATCAACCTACCATTACACATTAGCGTAAGTGCGTATAACCCGAACGGTTAGTAAGACGCGGTGCTAGTAATAATAATTTCAAGGTTTGCTTCGCATTTAAAATTTCGTCTTCCCACACCCCTAAATGTTACTACCCCTCCTCTTCAACCGGTTTGGTGGATATGCTGTTATCCTCCTGTGACGTGCCCTGCTTGTAGCAAGTCCACAACTTCCCTCAGCAACTCATCTCATCTCATTACAGCACCTTCTCCACGTCATGTGTGTAAGTGGTGATGAGGGTGTGCTTTGAAGGAGGGGAGGGAGGAAAGGGGGTCTCTCTCCCTCTCTCTTGAGGATGTTTAACGTTCAACAACATGGTGAAAACTAACAACCTTTCGCTCGTCACTAACAAGTTGTCCCTTCCTCGAAACACTTTTAACACACTCTTGGGACCTACTGAGCTTATTAGACTTCGAAGACACTCATCATGTTTAGAGCTGCGTTTGAAGCTCCTTCCCACACGCACAGTGTCCTTGGTTTGAACCCCTTCAAGAGCTTATGTGCGGGTATTATGTGTTTGATTTGTAACCAGAAGCCCGGGATTGGATCCTAGTTTCAGGTGAACTGAGAGATGGCTTTATCCGGGTTGAAACGCACCTGGAAAAAA
>CABEEJ010002240.1:0-19049 GCA_901482245.1 Timema douglasi
TCTTTCAGTGTTTATGGTGCGTTCAGACGAATAATGTTTTTTGTGGAAGGAGGACGCCATTATTCTTTCGTGTGATAACCAGTCAGCCGGCGCAGCACAGTGGGGGATTTTTGGTGAGTTTCTTGCACTTAGATTTTTTCTTGGAGCATTTGTTCCAATAAATGCTACACTATGACCTGCCTATATCTAGTCTATTGTATTCTCATAATAAAATTGTCACTTGCTATGTTAATTTTAAATGTCAATTTGCACCTCACCCCCTTTTCCTCCCTGTTTTCTTATTAGTTCCTGTATGGTAGAGTGCAATACAGAACCATAATTTTGACAAGATAACCCCCCATTACGCCGAAAATAAATTTTGGTTACTAAATAATAGATCCCGGCCTTAAGTCGCCGCCCTCATCTTGGACAGTTGGTGGTACAATGAGTGACCATTGAAAATAAACGTCCAAATATATACCCATAATTGTATTCACAGGGAGAAGGGCAAGGGAAGGAGAGGGCAGGAAGAAAGAACATAAACACAACAAGAAAGGAAGGAACTGGTAACTCATAGAAAGACCTAGAAGGCCCTAGTGGCGGAACTTGCAACTCGACGCGGCCACGTGGAACCTCATTCTTTTGTTTCCGGCTGGGCGTGGATTGATTCCCGAGCAGTCAGTCGAACGAAAGCTCCACTTAGTTTGTCGAGTTGAGTGTCAGAGAGCGAAGGTCGGTGCACGTGCCCTAGTGCTGGAGTTCATCAGAGGGAGTTTGGTGAGTGTTGCTCCATTTGAATTAGCTTGACTTTGTAACTCGTTACATTAGTACATATTATAAAGAAAATACAAAAAAGTTAACATTCATTTTAATAAGCAGAGTGTAATTTCTTTATTTGGCAAATTTTTCTTGTATACAGTTTAATTTTTGACAGTTGTGTTCAAGTGTAGAGCTTCATCAAGTCGGTTTTGATACTTCGTTTTATAGCAAGAATCCAGTTTTGGTGAATGGATACAGTATTTTAACTCCCCACCGTAACAATTCAGGATATTTTAAGATTAAGTCATCCCGTGAATGTGTGAACATCTGCGCCACTAGGCAAAGCAGTTTATCTGTAGGTTCTGGTTCTGAATTACAATCTCTGATTACAGTTACAGAGTTACTTTATTAGGCTACACACGCTGTGAAGTAAAAGTGACTGACTCTAATATTGTCTCGGATGGTAGATTTACACATAGATAGCTATAATATTTTTAACTTTTAATTTGTAAAATATTGTATTTTATTTTTTGCGGAACCTGTTGGGACTTAAGTAATTCCATCCACTCAATAGAGCATTTAGTGGGTGAGCCTTGACCAGCAAGAAGACGTACAATGCCTTCTAAATGTTCTTTAATGGGTTTTTTTTACTTTGTTGATTTATTCATAACAATTGACACATATGATCTGTACTATTAATTACAAGAATGAAAAAATAATCATAAACAATTTGGCTTTGTGTTTTAAATATGTACAAGATATAGTAACCGTTAATTGATGTCATAATACCATTTCCAACAGGTTATGGGCCCAGAAACGTTTTTAAGGTTCAAATTAAGGTTTAAACAGGAGTGTTGAGTATTTTTCGTTATCGTTTGTCTGCAACACAATATCAGTTCATGTTGGTTAGCTTCTTATTCGATAGGACTCAAAGATTGTGCTCGAAATATCATAAGTTAATGTCAGTAATTATAAAATAGAGCCATTAAATAAAAATAATTATGATACATGGGAGATACAGGCAAAAGCAGTCCTCAATCGTAGTGGACTTTGGTGTTACGTGAGAAGTGAAACATCAATACCTGCAGAAGAAGCAGATAAAAAGAAATGGCAGGAATTCGACTCATATGCAAGGTCAGATCTAATATTGATAATATCCCCAAACGAACTGAAACTGGTGAAAAATTGTGACACATCGTAGTCATTAAGGGACAAATTGAAAAGTGTATACCGAAGTCGAGGTCCTGCTCGTAAAGCCACATTACTAAAACGACTCTTTCTGCACAAGATGAAGGACAACGATGATATGAGTACCTACTTATATGAGTTCACAGATAATGTGGATAAGCTTCAAAATATGGGAATAGGGATAAACGGTGATTTGTTGAGCATCATGATGCTCTACACTCTACAGCATATCCCCTGCCTACTGAAATTTTCGTATAGCAATTGTTAGTAGGGACAATTTACCAACTCCTAGGAGATAAAAACCAAGATTATGGAATAATCAAATGCTAGACATAAGGATGACCTCAAAGATAAGCATGAGGATGCATTGTTTGTTAAAAAAATGTAATAAACATCATCATAAAAATTTTAATTCAGGTCAAAATCACAAAACTTCTCGATCTGGTCAAGGTCATCTAAATAACATTAATAGTAGTAAAATGAAATGCCAAAGATGCAAAAAGTCTAATCATAGAACGGAAGATTGCTGGTTCAACAAGAAAAAGGAATCTACCTTCAAAATTGAAGAATGTATTTCAATATGCCTACACCCATCACCACCCATGAATTCTATTTGTGTTTGAATAGTAGATCTACCTGACACATGTGCTATGACCAAACAAAATTTTCAAAACTATATGAACCAAATAAGCATGGCATTCTCAAGCTCGCATCAGAGAAACACACTTCTAGTAATTCAGGTATTGATCTAGTCAAAATTCAGCTCGATGAAGATTCAATAGTAAATTTACCTGAAACGTTGCATTTACCTAAATTGACCACAAATATTCTTTCTGTTGGAAAAATTATTTATAAAGGTTTTAGTGTTATTTTCAAGAAGGATTGCGCGCAAGTTGTAGATGATCATGGTAATCTTATTCTAAAAGCAACACGATACAATGGCTTATACTATTTTGATGCAAACATGTCAGAATATGCAAATTTATCTTCAAAAATTCCTGAAAAGTCAAAAATTGAAATGTGGCACAGAAAATTGGGTCACATAAATGAGTCTGATTTAAAATTGGCTCAAAAAGATAATCACCTCAAAGGCTTGCATTTTAACACCAATGAAAGTCTTGGTGAGTGTGAAATATGTATTAGAGGAAAATTCACCAGACTACCTTATCCCATTAGGGAACAACGGAAAACTGTAGACAAACTGGAAATAATACATTCTGATGTTGTAGGCCCCATGCACACCACTTCACCTGGAGGCTCCAGATATTTTGTTACCTTTATTGATGGGGGAAATTGCTATACCAGAGTATATTTCCTGAAAAATAAAAATGAAGTCTTAAATACTTTTAAATAATTTAAAAATAAGGTAGAAAATCTGACAGGAAAAAAGATTAAATACCTTCAAAGTGACAATGAAAGGGCAGAATATAGAAATTTGTAGTTTGAGAAAGTCTTATCAGATTGTGGGATTAGAAGACGTTTTTCCGTTGTAAGAACCCCCTTGACAAAATTGTTTGGCCGAACGAAAAAATAGGTCAGGATAAGGCCAGATGCCTACTACTGGAATCAAATTTGCCCCACTCATTTTGGGCTGAAGCCATCTATTGTGCAAATTATTTATTAAATCGTAGCCCATCCAGGATTCTGAAAGGTGAAACTCCATATCAAAAGTGGACTGGTCATGTACCTTCAGTTCATCATCTTCAAGATTTTGGATACAAAGCGTTCATGCACAACAAGGACCCCAGCAGAATAAAATTTGATTCAAGAGCAAAAGAAGATATTTTTGTCGGATACGCTGAAGTATCAAAGGCCTATCGTATTTGGGTGCCATCAAAATTTAAATTGCGAGAGATGTAAAAATAATTAACAAGCTCTATTATAAATTCAACCAAGAGCCCTCCAGTGGTGATCCATTCGGTGAAGAATACTGTGAACAACAATCAAATACACCGAAAAGGGAATGAAACAGTATTAGTCAAGAGATTTCAGTAATAAGGAATGACGAGAATATAGATGAAATTAATGTAGTCGCAAGTGACAGATAAGAAAATACGAAGGATCTGAAGATAGCTTTGAGAAAGAAGAAGTTGAGGAAGAAGGACAAAGATGTTTAAGACTAAGAAATACAATTATACTACTCCCTTGGATGAATGAAGATGATATGTCAGCATTATGTGAATTTAAGGAAGCTCTAGAAGGGCCAGATGCGGAAGAATGGCATTAAGCCATAAAAAATTAAATCAAGGCTCATATAAAGAATTATACTTGGGAATTAGTGACAAACCCAAATAGAGCAAATGTAATAAGTTCCAAAATAATACTAAAAAATAAGTATAAACAAAATGGTGATCTTGAGCGGAGAAAAAAAGGTCTTGTAGCTCAAGGATTATCACAAAGACCAGGACTCGACTATGGAGAGACGTATGCCCCAGTCACCAGATTAAGCTCTATCAGAACTCTTCTTGCTGTAGCAGTCGAAGAAAATCTAAAAATAAATCAACTTGATAGTCTCAACAGCTTTCCTTAATGGAGATATAGATAAAAAATTATCTATGCAAAAACCAGAATTTCTAGAAAAAATCCTATGCAACATCGTGGTTGAAGAAAGTTCTAGTGAAGACTCCACCACATTCAAAAAGGTAAATAAAATGCTTGAAGAGCCACGCAAACAAAATGGTGAAAAGGTATATCGTCTTAATATGGTGTTGTACGGACTAAAGCAAGCAGGATGCCAATGGTTCTGTAAATTAGATTCCAAACTTTGTAAATTAGGATTCATCCCTTCACAGGCTGATCCTTGCATCTACATTATGATCAACGGGAGAGAAAAATGGCTGCTTGCATTTTATGTATATGATGTAATCATGACATCAAATAGTCCAGAAAAATTGAATCATATAAAGAAGGAGCTGCTGAACGAATTTGAAATGAGAGATTTGGGAAATCTCCAATATTGTCTTGATATAGAATTCTACTGTAAAAATGGAACTATTTCAGCCTCATAGAAGAAATGCATTGATGAGATCCTTCATAAATTTAATATGGAGACCTGTAATCCAGTGAAGACTCACATGGTTCCGGGACTAAAGTTTACCAAGACGTAAACAGAAAACCTGCCAATCTTTCCATACCAAAATCTGATTGAAGCCTTTATGTATCTCGCAACAGGTATAAGACCAGGTATTTCAAATTTGATAATATACTTAAGTCAATTTAATAATTATTTTTCTAAGGAGCATTGGCTAGCAGCAAAAAATGATCCTCCGTTACCTTAAAGGTACCAAGGAACTGTCTCTGATCGTCCAAAAAACTGGAGAACCATTGACCGAATATGCTGATGCAAATTGGGGATCATGCTCTAGTGATAGAAGATCGTACACAGGGTACTATTTTAAGTATGCAGGTTCAATGATCAGCTGGGAATCCAGAAAACAAAGAACCATTGCTCTATATACTCAAGAAGCTGGTAAATGGCCTTAACAGAAACGGCAAAGGAGGCAATGCATTTGAGGCAACTGATGAACGACATGGGATCTTCTCAACAAGCCATCCACATTTTCAGTCCAAAAATTGACAAAGAATTCTATAATAAATTCCCGATAAAATCATATAAATATATTTAAAAAAAACCACTTTATTCGTGAGAAAGTTCAAAATGGGGACATTGTTATGACATTCAAGCCTTCTGAATCCACGGAAGCAGATATTTTTACAAAGGTCTTGGCAAACCCTTATCACACCATCTTAAGTCAAGCTTGTTGGACTACATCCTCGGCTCTAACGAAGGAGGGGTGGTGTTGGGACTTGAGTAATTCCATCCATTTAGTGGGTGAACCTTGTCCAGCAAGAAGGACAATGCCTTCTAAATGTTCTTTAATGTTTTGTTTTACTTTGTTGGTTTCTTCATAACAGATGATACATATATGATTTGAATTATTAATTACAAGAATGAAAAAAATAATCATGAACAATTTTGGTTTTGTGTTTTAAATATGTACAAGATATGTAAACCCTTGATTGCTATCATAATACCATTGCCAATAGAACCCTTAAGTAGTACTCCGCGGTACAACATTAATTTTGTGAAACGCTGTTAAATCTTGAGGAATCAAAAGCAGCACCTCCCCGTTAAATATTTTAACTACAATTTTAGCATCCATTTTCTACTATTCATAATAATCTTTGAGATTACACACGATGAAATAATCTATGATAATCTAAACAGTAAACACATAAACGTTTGAGGCGTTGAGCTATTTATTAATATTCTAAACTAACCAATGTTATTATTAATGATCAAAAATAAGAATATTATAATGAAGAATAATGATAGGCACATATAATTATAATGTCAATTTTTTGTTATGTTGAACGAATTTGCTAATTTGAAAAGGTAAGTTGCTTTGGTTGGCAGAGCTTGGGTCATTTTAGATCCTGTTTGGGATATGTTTCAACTTTAGATAGATTACCCTTCTCTTTTATTTATTAATGGGAAAAAGGAATATAGTGCGATCTGAGGGTGGGATCCTTTTTTTTCTGTCAAAATATGAGAAAAATTGTTTTCTAGCATTTACACACAATATTCTGAAGTTACCTAGCCTATTATAACATAACAAACGCGATGAAAGAATTCTTAAGTCGTAAATTTTTTTTTTTGGGGAACTCACCTAGTTGTTATTTTTAAGCACGGCTATATAGTCCTCTGTATGGAATTCCTATTTATTCACACTTAAAAGTTTAGGCAAAGCGTGCTAATTCTTATCTATTCACAGATGAAAGGTTAGGCTAGGCTCGGTTGGATTCTTTTTAATGAAAACATTACTAATACTTTGTATCAAAAAATCTGTGAAGATTTCCTATGCAGTTGAGATGTTTGCAAATCTGCTCATGCGCAGCGCATTTGAGATGTGTGACAATCTGCTTAGAGTTTCATTGGAGGATATTAAAATTTAAAGCTAATATCACCTACAAAACCTAGGTCTCTTACTTAAAAAAACAATAGGGGGGGCCTAGTTCTTGTTGACACTTTATGCATAAATAGGTAAAATCACCATTAAGCTATGATCTAAGGTATCCTAACTGTTCCAGGAAAGTTTAACTAAAACAAGGAACGTTTGTTTCTGCACAATGCTACAGCATTATGTCTGAACGTTACTTGGTTATTTAGGTGTGTTTTAGATTTTTTTTAAGGTTTGGAATTTTTTGACTTAAGGTTTGTTTTGTTATAGGTAATCGGAACTTACTTAAGAGTCTTGTTGTGTGTATAGGTGCTATAAAACATTATATTTATATTTTATATTTATATTAATTTGATATTAAAAAAAATAGGTCTAAAGGTCCCTGCCTTTGCATAATTGTTATTCCCCAAAAAAGTTTATTACATCCAAAATAATTCTACACCGTAGCATTATTAATAATGTAGGTTTGTTGTGCTAATCACATGACACCATCTACCTTCAACATATGGTGACCGCTTGGTCGGTATGGCTCGATTGCGAGCTGATTCCATGGAGTTAAAAAAAAAAAAATAGCACTGTGTTTTACTCTCTCTTCAGGTTTTGCATATTTAATCATAATTAACACAAATGGTTATTCAACATGTCACTATTATGATTATTGGTTTATTGGAATATCTCAATGATTAAATTAATATAATTTGTTTTAAGATATGTTTGATGCTATGAATTGTAAACTAACAAAATCTATCCTTCCATGTCTAGAATAATTTGAGGTTTGACTTAATACATATTGTAGGTATACATTTTTCTGCAACAATGTCACTTATGAAATATAGTTTGAAGGGACAAATCAACATCACTGTTTACTGATGGGAATGTGTATTTTGAACAATGTGAAAAGTCATTGGGTAAAAATAAAATGTGTTGTTTAGTCTAACACATTGCACCTTTGAGTGTTAATTTATACTTAATATGTCATGTTTTTGTGTGTTTATTGAAATTATTACTGTATTGCTCTATGGTAGTGTTTTGTCCTTTATATAATCCCTTTTTATAAAAGAAGGTATAGGTTAGTATAATAAACCCATCAATTTATGATGAAGTAATTGCATTAGGGATCACTTTTTTATAACCTTAGGTTAATGTTGATACATTTATTTAAAATTTGATTTCCTTATTCTACCAAGCCTTAAATGGTTTTAAACTGTGAATAACTCTATTATGGACATTATGATGCACGGAGAAAAATAAGTAATTTTTACTGTAAAATCAAAAGCAGATCCCCAATCATCTGCATGTGGAATAAAATCTGGTCAATATATTCCATATCTGTAAGAGATTGACTCTACAGTAACAGATTGTTCTGCCCACAAAATCCTAATCATTAGGGTTCATAGTAAGTAACAGTTCATTTGGAGAAGTTTGGTCAACTTTAACTTTCTAAATACGAGGATTGTTCCTAAATTAACCTCCGGCTGGCATAAAAAAAGTCAAAAATAGAGGAAAAAATCTTATTACATATGATACAAAACTTATGTACATAGATGCATTAATTTTACCCTCACTCACCTTCCAAATTCAAGCATTTGTCATACCGTGGCACCAGCTTTTATAATCTCTCGTCTAGGAAGAGATTGGTACCCAGCAAGTTGTTGATTCCATCCATGAGCTCCTCATTGGTTTCAAAGTGCTGGGTTGCTAGCCAGACCTTTATCTTTCTGAAGAGAGAGTTATTGTTTGGTGACAAGTCCAGGCTATGAAGGGGGTGGTCAAAAATCTCTTGGTTTATCTTCTTGAGTAAAGCTTTTGTGCACACTGCAATTTGAGGCCCTACATTGCTGCCCAGGATAATAATGCCCTAGGTGAGTAGCCTATCCCATTATTTTTGTTTTGGATTGACCTTCCAAGCTTTTTCAGCGCTACACAATAGTTCTCTGACATTATTGTAAAACACCGAAGAAGTTTGGGAGGTCAATCCTAAACAAAAGGCACAGGATACTCACCAAGGGTGTAGTTCTGCTGACTCCTCAACTCACATAACTAGCACATTCCTCCTAAGTGTTATGGCCCCTTACGAACCTGGCAAAAACTTGCTTGACACTAGTAACTCAAGAGAGTTCATACTTTTCTAAATAGGCCATGTCAAATTATTCAGCTGATGCTGACACTATCACTGTTGACTAAAAAAATATGTCCCTTCATAAGAAAATCAAGGTATAGTTCAAATTCATTGTGTGCTCGTGCAGTGATTGGAATCCACTTTGAGTTATACTTTACAATAAAGGCAATTTAATTGTAAATCTAACAATAAACTACATTTTAAAGACGAAACTTGGGGGTTAAATTATTATAATCACTGGTGACCTGGTGGTCTAGGGGTAAGGTGTCAAACTTCTGTGCTGGGGTCCAGGGTTCAATCCTCGGTCCTGATTACCAAACCCTTCCTTCACCTCTTGACAAGACGTGTATTAATCACAACTTGTGAATGTGTGGAATGCCAGACCTCCACCGTGGTTCGGATTCCACGTTAAAATGCAAGTCTTCCATTTCATCTCACAATCATCCTACCATTATACATGAGCATAAGTGCATATAACCTGAACGGGTAGTAAGACGCGGTGCTAATAATAATAGATAATCACGCACATGAGCCATATCTTGATTATAATCAAATAAATTAAAAAATGACACCTGGACACGGGAACCAAGCCTGGGACCTTTGGCCTAGTGCGCCATTGCTCTACCACTGAGCTATCCAAGGATTGTTCTGTGCTTAGGATTATTCTTCACTTATATTTTCATACTCATAAATATGAGTATAGCATTGCTTTCTTCCATATTGATTCGTTTGGGACATACAATGTATTTGTACTATTGGCAACATTAAGCCACAACTGAGTCACCGGTGGCTGTGATATCAATGATAGCTCTTACTTGCTGATGATATTCTCACAACAGGACAATCCTTAGATAGGTCAGTGGCAGAACGTTGATACACTAAGCCAAAGGTCCCAGGTTCAATTCCCCCATCCACAGTGGTCCACGTGTCATCTTTCAGTTTAAAAAAAACTATAATCGAGATACGGTTCATGTCTATAATTATAATCATTCATCCCCCAAGCTACACCTTTAAATAATATAGCATCGCTTTCTTCCATACTAGCTTGTTATGTTCAAATTGTAAATAGATCATTTTTACTTTCTACAATAACTATAAAAGTTTTGATCAACACATCCTATTACTAACAAATATTTTTGAAACATCTGGCTTAAATCAATACCATCAGGGATGTAGCTGGGGGGGTCCGGCCCCCCTGAAATCTAAATCCTTTATATGTTATTAAATATGTTTTTACAAAAAAGGCACTCAATAAAAATTAAACATATTTACCTTTGTGTTGGAATGTTGGTCCGGGTGGAGCGGGGAGGGGAGTGTCCGGGTCTATGATGTTATTCATAGCTAAGAGGGGAGACCATAGAGAATGAAACCAAAGGTGCCCACAGGGAGAGGCCATATATTATAGGTAGTTTAATAACAAATAAGGGAATCAAAGATCTTTCCAGCCGTGTTAGGAGCTAGCACTTAAACAGTGCCCCCAGCCACTTTTAAGGCTTTAATTTTTTTTAAATTCTGGCTGAGGGCTTGAGTATTTTTAATACTCATGTTTTATTTACTAAATATTATGACAATTTAAGATGGCAGGAATATTAACGGGTGCCACTAAGTTTTGTTATTAAGAGGGTAATCACTGGGGGAATTTGTTAGCAATCAAGCACTGATCTCCCACCACTTATCATTAAAATTAGACATCCATAGTTGTTTTATATCGCTTAATAAAACATAAAAACATACATGATCTCTTGGACGAAACACTTATCGGGCAATAACTCCTAAATATGTGCCTGCAGAGTATTTTACAGCAAAAATACAAGTGTAGATATCCATGCAGAATAAGTCAAAGAAGGGTTAACAGTTCTCACCCGCTCCCTCAAATCAAAATACTGTAAAAGCAAATCCTATAAAATTTAACCAAACCTGTAAGATTAGATATAATTAATTTCATAAAAGGCCCCTCCGAAAGTTTTTTCTGGCTACGTGCCTGAACTTTCTATTAATCAAACCAAATTTTCTCTTCTTTTTGGAAATAAGATTAACAAATAAACACACATATATCTGGGTTGAGCCATAATTTATGGAAAACTATAAACGTGGGGCAAAACAAACAAACATTGACTCACCTTACTAACCCAATTGTTCAGGGTGCTTAATAGTTGCAATTGGAATAAAGAATGCGAGGGGAGGATAGATGTGATATAAAGTCCTAAGTCAACAGAACATCTTCTTTGGTGACAAATTCTTTTTAACCCATCATAAAAATATCTGTGGACCTAATAATTTATTTTGCTTTTATTTAACACTTTGCAGCTTTGCTAACCATTAATTTTTTTTTGTAAGTTAGGTATCTCTTTTATTAATAAGAATTTTTTACATAATTTTAACTGGTTTTCTCATTTTTTTAATATCTCTAAATAATATGAATATTTGTGTATGGCTGGCTCAATTTTATAATTAATACATTTAATAATATAACATTAAACTACTCAATTCAAAATTTATGGATGAGGTAGGTAGCTTAAATGGAATGCACCAGTTTTATCATGGAGACATGGGAACACGATATTTAAAAGTCACTTGTGGAATACCACTATTCAGTCTGCCCAGATGAGATTTGAACCTTAATATTACCTTCACTGGCAATTTAGTATTTTGCAAGACACTTCACACCATGTTCAACCACAATGTCATAATTTTATTAAAATTTATGGGCCATACATGTATTACATAACACACTTGAGGGGGGGAGTAGTAGTATTACAGTGTGTGACATGAAGGAAGGAGGGAGAAAGAGAGAAAGGGGTTCAGGCTAGCTTAATATAATGAAATTTTAGTTTGTAAAACAAACAATGAAAAAAAAAAGGTTTTAATTTATCACATTAAGTAGTCTACTAAGGGCCATTCTTATGACTACTGGATAAATATTGCTTTCGGGAGGTTAAAGTTTGCGACCAGATAAATGTTATCAGCCACTTTAATATTTTACACTGAATTTATTTGTCGGATAGTTATCTATAGGATAAGTATATTTTTATCCAGAAAACGCAATGTTGGTATTGCTTTGACTGGTGAGCTTACACGTATAAACACTGCTGCTACCACTATAACTTAGCAAGTGGTGACAACGCTAAACATTTGTTAAATGTTGTTAAATGAGTGCGAGAAAATAGATGGCGTCAAGTGGGCGCAGAAGCTAAGTTGTCTTGCAAGTACTAATCTCGGTGTCTGCCAAAATGTGGTCAATAGTTTGGTACAACGTTTACAAAATTTCATTTATTGTATTCACATTTAAATAATTTTTTCTTATATAACTTTAACTCTACAAATAGCTTGTCAGTTTTTATAAAAGTGTGAATTAAATGTTCTAACTTTATATAGATAGAGCCTGGGCCTATGCTTACTAAACACGTGAACCAAGATTTTAACCTTAAAACAGATTCTGATAGGTGAAACCTCATGAAAGACAATGCGTCACTATGGCAAGCAATTTTAAGTTTCAGATAAAAGTTATCAGGTACTTAAACCTCCTGATAAAAATGTGATGGATAAATACATTTTATATGGCAGGTAAATGCTATCTGGTGGTCATAAGACGCACTTTTAACTTTTTGAGCAGATAAAAATATTTAACAGACAGATTAATATTTATATAAGTCATAAGACCGGCCCTAAAAAGTGTTTCATTCAGTTTTTAATTAGCAACTATATTTGCAGTAGTATTAAAATCTTTTTAATAGTCAATTCCAAAGATGCAATATTTAATATGTCTGAGGACAAAGATGTACAGTGGCTTCCCGAAGAACAAGTTGAGGTACAGAAAGCTACTGACTTGACTTATGAAACCACTCCACAGGAAACACCTCTAATCACAAATGTAAATGAATGGTTACCACCGACTTAGTTGGAAGATGTTTAAAAAATTATCTAATCATGTATAAACTTTTTCACACTTTTAAAATGGTGTTTTTTGTAAATACAAATAAAACTGTTTAACTAGAAATTGCATCCTTTATTCAAAATCCTATTTATCTTAAAATAATAAGATCCGATGTGAAAATAACTAGTCTACTAAAAAAAACTGCTCATTTGAAAATTACATGAGGAAAAGGGGGGTAGGTGGGAGGTTGCCAAAGCGTTATGAAGCCTGATATGGGGTACGGGGGCTAAAAAGGTCTAAAATTGCATCACATATTACATGTATGGCCTCTTATTTGAAACATATGTCTTTCATTTATTTATTTTTATTCGAAATAAAATATGTCTGGCAGTGCACCTGTTTACTAAATTGCATTTTCCCATTCCCAAAAATACCAGTATGTTAACTTTTATGAACTTAAAACTATAATCTAAATTCATAGCATAAGGCAGATGAATATTAGGAAAATTCACATGCATTCAAATTAAGAAGAAAGGATAGAAACCCCCTTCAAGCGTAACTTGTTGGGGATCAATCCCTGTCCTCTTGAGTCTAGAGTCATGCTCAGTCATTTTTGATAGGTATTGATTTAGTTTAATTTGGAGAAATCCATGTTTTAACTGAAACATTTATTTCTAATATTGCTTTAGCTATATTTTGACTGTTTGTATTTGCAGGTGCAAGCTCTAGATTACTTTGAAGTTAGACAAGGACATTATTATAAAATCACATTCTCTTAAAAAACATGTCTGAAACATCCAAACAAGAGGTTGTTGAAAATCCACATCAATCCACTGATGAAAATCCAAGTCAAGATAGCACAGTTCAAATTGATGCAAGTTATGGAACTTCATTTCAGGTGTTGGAAGTGTTTAATATTTTAGACGTAGATAACTTACCATTGAATGATGATGAAGAGGGTACATTTGATATTGATGAAGCTACATTCTCAGAATCAGATGATGAACATCTGCCTGAGGAGGAAGATGATGATGACATTGATGGAGATATTGATGATTACATACCTCACATATCTAATGAAGAAGAAAAAGAACTCACTAATAAATTTTTAAGAGGTGAACTGACATTCACTGAGTATGCTGCTTTAATGGATGGCAATGAGGATGAAATTGCGCCTGACACCAAGAAAAGTAATCTCTCATTACCTAATAAAGAAAAGAAGAGGACTGACAAGATTACAACTGATGGAAACACTACACCACAAAAGAGATTTAGAAGATCACTCCCACCTGCACTCATGGGACTGATGGGGGAAGCAAATTTGCGTTATGCTCGTGGTGAGAGGGATCTTGCTGTTCAGATGTGTCTAGAGATTATTCGTCAAGTGCCAACTGCTCCAGAGCCATTTGAAACACTTGCAGTGCTGTATGAAGAGCTTGGTGCTCCTGACAAATCCCTTCAATTTGCACTCATTGCTGCACATTTACGACCCAAAGACGTAGACCAATGGATCAGGCTAGCAGTTATGTCAGAAGAACAAGAAAATATAAAACAGGCCATCACTTGTTATTCTAAAGCTATAAAAGCTGATCCTCATAATATTGACCTTCATTTGAAACGAGCATCATTGATAGAGCTTACAGGAGAGAAAAAAATAGCCCTAATTCGGTATATGAAATTGCTTGAAATTGTGTCAGCAGAAAAAGGAGCCTTAGTTCTGGACATTGCAAAAATGGTAGCACACAAATTTCATGAGGACAATGAGTTGGGCAAGGCAAAAGATGCCATGGAAATTGCTTTCAAAAAGGTACCTGGATTAATTACATCAGAAGAGGTTAATTTGATTCTAGAATTGATGTTGAACCTCAAGGAATATAAAAATTGCCTTGAAGTTCTTGTTCAGTTTTGTGGGATTGAAATAGATCTTCTTAAAAACGAAACTACAAACCCTGATACAAAAAATCCTATATTTGAAATAGTTAAATGTAAAATTCCAGATTCGCTCGGAATTGATCTTTTTGTAAAAACAACAATTGTGTTGATTTATTTAAAAGCTTTCCATCTTGTGGATGACTTAGTATGTATGCTTTTAAAAGAGAATCCTGATGAAGCAGGTGATCTTTACTTGGATGTTGCAGAAGCATTCATGGCGGTAAGTAAATATGAAAATGCTCTTCAGTTGTTGAATCCTTTAGTAGAAAGTAGTAACTACAGCCTAGCAGCAGTTTGGTTGCGCCAGGCTGAATGTTTAAAGGCATGCAACCAACTGCCAGAAGCAGCCAATGCTTATAGAGTTGTGATTTCTTTAGCACCACAACATTTAGAGGCACGTATAGTATTATCTGGATTGCTAAAAGAACTAGGTGAGTGGGACGAGGCTTTGGCTGTCTTAGAGCAGGACCCAAATGCTGAAATACTTGATCCCAAACTTCTTTATGAAAGATGTTTGCTGTTGAAAAACTCAGGGCGAATAGATGATTTCTTAGCCATTGGGCAACTTCTTCTCTCCAGGCATTGTGTCAGTATCAGACACCGTGATGAGATGGGAGCTCTCACAAGACAGAGGCGTTTCAGTAAAAAGGCAGAAGCTCTAAAAGAAATACGATCTTCCAGAGGAGAATCAAACATGGATGTGGATGCACCTAATTTTGGTGACCTAAAAACTGACACTCCATCGACAGAACAAGAGTATCAACTGTTGAGAGATTTGTGTGAAACATGCTTGAAACATGAGAAATTGGACCTCATGCAGAGGCTGGCATTTTCTGCTTTGGGCTCTAAACGATTCCATAGTGATCTCAACAAAATTCGAGAAATTGAATTTATATGTCTTTTGGCTTGTTTGTATAATGAAGATGCATTCTATGGATATAATTTGGCCCGCGATCACCTAACTAGGGATCTGAAGCTGAAACGAAATTGGAATATTTTCAACTTGATTATCCAACGGGCAGATGATGTTCGACACAACCGCTTCATTATGCGTCTCTTGTTTCGAAACCCCAACCACCAAGCCTTATCTATTCTTCATGCAAATAACTGTCTTGTGTCTGGGACTTATAAATACGCTCTCAGTGAATATGTGGCGGCTTTCAGCAGAGAAGAGGGTCCAATGCTTGCTTTTCTAGTTGCTGTCACATTATTCCAGATGGCTTGTCAGAAGTTTTCTGCCAAGAAGCATTCCTTAGTCAATCAAGGGCTGGCGTTTATGTGGAAATACCAGCAACTACGAGGGAAGGAAGGCTTCCAAGAAAGTTGCTACAACATAGGTCGAGCTTTCCACCAACTCGGCTTGCTACCAGCAGCAATTCATCAGTATAAACAGGCTCTGGAGTTCACATGCCCGCTCATTGAAAAACACCCCAGGATATTAGATTTGAGGAGAGAAGTGGCTTTCAACCTCTATCTCATTTACAATAAAGTTGGGTCTTATAATCTTGCACGAAGCTATATTGAAAAATATATTGTGATTTAGTATCTCCAAGTAAGCCTACATACAGGCTTCCAATTTAGTTGATAACCAAGCTTTTGATTCAATTGCAGTGAACATTTACACTAAAAAAAATAACTTTTCACACCATATAATACCAAAATTGATCATTAAAATGTATTAAAATACAATAAAATGCTTATTAGTTCATTTACAAACACTTTATCTAAAAACAAACACCTAATACTTTCTAAAAAAAACAACACACATACACATGTGTTTATAAGTTAAGAGTGTTGCTAAAAATTTGTTCTTTCTTTGAGTCAAAACTGCATAGAGACTGTTTTCAATTTTTCAGAGCCGATGTGTTATTTAAATGTCACCAATCGGTTTGGAACTAATTTAATTGGAGGGAAGGGTGGTGGTATCCACTGTTAGATGTCATACTGTATAAAAATGCATAAAACCTGTGACAATATTTTTGTTCAAAAGTTTTTCTTCATTTTCATTTATTGAAATGATATGAACTAGAACTTGACAAGCTACTTAGTTGACTATTCTTATATTTTGTAGCTGGCTGTAACTATTTCAAAAATATATATTTGTAATTTATACATTAAATATCGTCACCCGAGAATGCAAGTGTTCTATGTCCAATTTTTAACTTTTGTGTAAAAGAGCAATGAAATTTGACCTTGTGTATAAAACCAATGTTAATAGATGACAACTCGAGCTTGTATCTCCTTTAGTAATTATTTAATAGTCTCAATTTCAACGCAGGTGTATCATATGCATTCTAAATAAACGTAAACACCAAATATCTCAAATTTAACAATTTTGGAGATAGAACACTTGCATTCTCGGGTGACGATATTTCAAACAATATTGATATCAAAATGTTCTATTATGAAGACCTTTTGTTTAATTAAAATAAAATATATATCACATTTTTATTTTCTTAGTAAAATATTTACTTCTCATCTTTTAACAACAATTTCTAGAACCATGTGGTGAATTTTGCCTGACACATCACAGTTTCTTAATGGAAATTTAGATTAGACCTCGGAGTTCAATGATTGATTGTAATTTTTTATTCGTGTTATCTCAGATTCTGTGTTCAATTATCATTTTCCTAAGAAATGAGGACATGTTTATAGTTTTGAATAAACTTTTGTGCTTCTATAATATTAAAATACTTTAATTATATGGGTCAAAATATGATATATTGGGACAATTTGCACTCCACTTCAATTTTTAAAATAGTTTCTCCTTTTGTGAATACTTTTAATTTTTTTTAATTTTCAAAGTCTTTTAAGTACAAAAATACCATCCTTCGCAATGATTAACATCAAGACATATTTTATTTATATACATTTTTATACCAAAATATGAATTAGTAAAACGACAGTCCTGTTTTTTTCTTGGCCTCGTTTGAGTTATTTATATGGGCTAATATTCATATGTCTTTATATTAAAAGGCAGGTTACTATTTAATTATTTATTTGAGAAACATTCATAAAAAATAAATTGAGAAATGTGTTTAATTAACTGCATAAATAAGTATTTTAATATTTCTTAAAGTCAAAAGTTTGTGTTTGTTGAATATAAATCAAAGCAAACCATTATATTTAATATTACATAAAATAGGTGTACACAATAGCTTCACTTTAAATATTAATTTTATTCTTAGACATTGTTTTCCATTTGAAAAATCGATTAATAGGTGCATGAACCATCGTTATTCATAAGGGGCCATTGTTGAATGGTAGGGGCCATTGTTACATCTCAGGAACCTCAAAAATTAGTCGGCTGTCTAAATTTGTAGTGTGTCCCAAATATTAGCTGATTGATTAGTAAACGATTATATTTTATTTTTGGGGTAAAAATAACAACAATCTAAATTAAATGAATAACAAAAATAGAACCCACACAGCAAACTAATGAAAGGATACAAATGCAGTGTAAGAGTGTTTCTCCTCTACCAAATGCGTGATGCTTGCAGACAGAACCTGATGGATACTGGAAACAGCCGAGTTCTCGAGTGTAGATGGTAGAAGTGTGAGTTAGTGACCTGGTATAATGATAAAATACCAAGAAGAGGTGATACTGAAGTTGGTAAGGCATTCTTCATTTCTTGTATATCACTATCAAAAATTTCCATTAATTCAACGGTTGGACAACTTTCCTTCAGTTCACCCACAAACTGGGAAGAGGTCACAATGTATTTTCCTTGTGACACAAGCATCCACAGTTCTCTTTGAACCAATGTTTCCTACTGGGTTCATATAATACATATATAGAAACACAGAGTCATTTTAACACATATATTTATTATAGTAAACAAAAGATAAATTGTCATAAATACAGGTTTCACAAGATTGAACAAATAGCAAAGAGTGAATAAAGAATGTAACATTTACACAGTCTCACTTGGTAGATTTTGTTATTAATAGGTATCCATAAAACATGATGAATCCACAGCGGATATCTCCAGCTGATTGGAGGCTATGAAACAGGTGTCACAAAAGTACTACTGCTGGTCTTATTCCCCTATGGTACTGCCAGCATAATATAGTGCATAGATAATTATAAATATCTATGCTAAATCAAAACCTAATCATAGGCTAATATAAAAATAGAATAATTAGCGCGGACCCCACAATGAATCTAAGGCAATTTCCTTGGGTAGCGCCATTAAGCCAATACTCAGCTAATTCACAGTTTTCAACAACATTTACA
>CABEEJ010002240.1:19106-94045 GCA_901482245.1 Timema douglasi
TCAACACTAACATTCTTAGCCAGAGGCTTTAATGTAAGAACAGTGCCATGTGACACATAAATAATCTTAGCAAACATCTATGCTCAAGTTAGACATACCAAATTTAGTAAACCAAAACAAAACTATTCTTCTAGAAACCAAACGAGGCTTCTCATGAAATAAAAGACATATAATTTTCCTTTGAAGAAGGATACATAAGTTACATTACTTTACAAAAGTCCTAGCAGCAAGGACTTGGCCACGACGACAGGATACCAGTACAGCACAGCTGAACGCGTCGTCCATGTCCACGGTGAATAGAGTAAGGCGACCCCTTATCCCGTTGTCACGGCTGAAGGTAGCGAATCTGACGCCGCAGTCACCATGGTCCTTCGTGGCGGCGCCGGGCGGCGAATACTCCGTGTAGTTTTGACTCACGGTGAAACTTTTCTACGAATCTGACGCCGCAGTCTCCATGGTCAATAGTGTCGGCGAATATTTCTTGTTGTCTCGACTCGCAGTGAAATTATTCTACGAATCTGACGCCGCAGTCTCCATGGTCAATAGTGTCGGCGCCGGGCGGCGAATACTCCTTGTAGTCTCGACTCATTGTGGAATTATTCTACGAATTGCTATCTCTGGACGGCCCATATATATACCAAACCTGGCTAGGACAGGCCGAAGAAGAAATGGAAAATAAGAATGTAAGAACCAGACAGTAATAAAGGAGAATAAACGTGGGGAGAAAAGGAAAACAAAAGAACATTATTAAAGGTTCTTCAAATGACCACCAGTATCGCTGCGTGCGCAACAGGTCAAGGCGTCGAATCTTGACCTCCAGTTTCTTCTCCAGCTGCGTCTAACAAGCGCGCATGTGTAGGGTCGGCCATGGTTGATAACCTCGTGTTTTTTAAAAGAATGATATTTGCAGACATCTGGCTGGGGTGAGCTTGTTCATAAATATATTATATCATAATATATCTGCATTAATTTACTTATTTAATATCCACTATTGTTTTTATGAGAAATAAGGATATAGACATATATTTTAACATTTTTCGTGTGTGTACACCACGTGGCCGTAGAACGCCCGTTTATAAATTATTATCCACCAGGAAAAGCAAAGTGTTAAAGTCTTTAGTTCATAAACACAATAATATTAGCCTTCTTTGATATTTAACACCGTAATTATAAAAAGACAATATTTTTGATCAACCACGTGTTAGGAGGTTAGACGATAGGTAACTTTCGTAGATTAGAAGATAACTTTAGAAACAGATTAAATTAAATATGCTGATTTAATTTCTGTCTCGCATAAAATCCCGAAAGTATTAAATATTTTCTTGTAGCTGTTCAACCATTTGGTTGACACGCTACAACTTGAGCACACCACCTACCCCATTGGTGGGACCTTTTCCATGTCCGGAAACCATGAAATTCCATGATACTTTTTAATGTATGAATTAAAATATGTTAGATGAGTCATGAGGAAGTAAATATTAAATCTATTTTTGTATAGTGAGGTGGCTCCATCAGATTGGAAATGATAGGTATCCAACATTGGATATGTATCATTCAGAGTTACCAAAATTGGTATAAGGTGGCTTCAGACAGCATAAGCTCCATGATCCAAGTTCTCAGAAACTGAACAAAATGAATGAGGTTTTATATTAGAATTTTCCTTCACATAACACCTGTGTGGAGCGAAATCTGCGTTTGGGAGGCTCCAAAGTGCATCGTTTCTACTTCCTCCTTTGCATATTTCAATACATAGTTTCCCGATAAATCTATATTAATTACCAATTCATTGAGTCCCATTTCATTTTTAAGTTTTGTAATTGTATAATATTGATGGCGAATGTCAAAAATATGTTTCTTTTAGATGGGCAAAGTCTGGAAAACCTTATCTGCCAACTCTTGAATTGTCATCTCTACCTTTTCTCTCTTCATCACCTTTTCCTCTTTTATGGTCCATTCTAAAAAATGAATATTTTCATTCTTGATTTCTTCAATTAGGCTAAATAAAGGTTTTATCTCTTTGCAGTCATCACATGTCCATACATGCAATCTTTACTTGTACTGCAACATACAACTCCATCGATGATTACTTCTGGTGATGGTGTGAGTAAAACTTTGCATTTGTTTAGTTTGTCTGTCATGTACTGCATGTTAAAGTGCTTGATGCACACACATGTGTCTCTTTCTGACAGCTTTAGAGAAACAATAAAAAAAAGTCTAAAGTGCAGACATTTTAAATATGAAATTTGTGTAGAATGAGTCTGACTATACTTTTGATGCAGATTTTTCATTGTATCCAAAAAAATAAATGTTTTAGATTTCTGTTATTTATATGTTTTTGCGTGTCTTATTCCGGGGCACATTTAACTGTCCACATCTTCCTCCAAAAACTATCTCACGAATGCGATGTGTAGCTTTATCTACTGCTTTCCTGTACATTTTATAGAAGACCAATGATTTGGAGCATTTATGACTTAAAGGTCTTTGAACAACTTAGATGACACAGTTTTTGCATGTTTCAATTATTTTTTATCATGTTGTTTAGTGTCACACTTTTCTATTTCTAAATCTATTAATTCAAATTAACTCAATTTCATTTTACAAAGTCTTTGTTTGTACTTCTCTCGGCATGATGTTGAGCTATTATCAATTGTAGTTAATTTCTTTTCAAATCCCAATAAACTTTACTTATTTTTTTCTTTTCTTCAGCCACAAGTCTTTCTGGAAGAAACCGAATCTGAAATGGTGCTGAAATTTATTCGGCTACATTTATTCTTTCTAGAAGAGCTTGATTCTGAAATGGTGTTGCTATCAATGGACGACTGCAAAGGTTGAATTTTTGGTGATACTTTTTCAGTATTTAATTTTCGCCTCCATTATCCAGTAGTGTGATCACATTCAAAAACTTTTCTAATTTTCCACTTTCCTTGTTTTTCTCTCTGAATTTTTGAGCTCGTTCCCTTCCTAACTCTTTTATTCTTCTTTTTTCTCCTTTTTTCTCTTTTGTTCATGCCATCAAGATTTTTTGCTTATCTTTATTATACTACCATTTTTTTAGTTTATTTTCTCTTTCTAATCTTAGCCGCAGTTTCCTTATCGTTTCTGAGCCTTTCTTTTAACGCTTGATATTTATTTGGTCCATCCATCATGATGCTATTAGCATAGTATTAAATCTGTAAATAATAATAAAACAAAATATTTCATCTAGGTGGTTTTTTTGTCATTTTATGTTGACATTTTAAAATTCATTTTGAAAATATAATGTATTCTAAACAACAAGGTTTGACAAACTTTTCGTCCCCCAAAATGGTCATAAAAGAAATTTCTAGTGCACTAAATTTATATTAAAATATATTCGTAAGTCAAGTCAACTACAGCACACACATGCACGCACACCCCCCTTGGTGTGGGGGTTTAAATAAGGGACACGAGTTTCATTCACTATTTTAATGCAAATATATTTTATTTCACTATCATGTCATATTTATTTCTAAAATATAGACCAATATGAAACTAAATATATATTAAAATTATTAATTTAAACAAAATGCACAAATATATTACCTAATAAAGAGCACTTTCTTGTATTGGGGACACAGGACCATTGTTATTTATCTTTAAAAGTCATCTAGTTTTATATTAAACATATTTATCATTCACAATTTTTTTTAGCTTTATAATGAAGAAGATTAATGATTTAATTGAAATATAAAAAAACTTTAATCATAACAGAAATATATTTATAATATATTACACAAGGAGAGATTTTGGCTCATTATTGTATTTTGACCCATATGCAATGACAGCTCTTGGGGTGTGCAACCTGAGGGGTCGCAAAGAACACCGAGTCTAGAGGGGCGTCAAACTTGTTGGCACACTTACATTAACTCATAAAGAAAATTATTTTACTATCTGGTTCTGGACAATCCCGTCTCTGATTTCATAACCACGCAAAATACAACAATAAAGAAACCAAGGAAATCAGAAAGACAAAATCTGGGGAAACATCCTCAACATCTTATTACCTGTCATAAAATTAAAGTGGTCATCATGGAAAACATTTTCCCAGACCTCTCTTTCCATCACTAATATCTATAATATTGGTCTTTTGTCAACCTGTGCAGTTGTCAATTCACCGACAACTACCTATGATCTTATCTCCCACCACTGAGCTCAGAACAAAGTTTTCCTCAAGCATGGTCACCTCCCCTCCCTTTTATTAGCTCTAATTGCTTTTGATGATGCAGTTGTTGACATGACCACAAATCCATGGGGCCAAGAAAGGTGTCATTTATTCTAGTCCTAGTTGTTGGTGTTCAGGCACGTACAAAGAAGTCTCATTTTCAACTTGACGATGAAAGTGATATGTACAAATAAGTAAAAGTTGATTGATCTCTTTTAAATAGTTTTAACCAGCACATAAGATCTAGTTGAAAAATGATAATGAAAAATCTAGTTCTCAAAATCACAGGAGAAAGCAAAATGCTGGTTTGGATGCACTAAAGTGTTTGTATATACATTAAAAAAAATCTTTTTTGTGTTAAGTATGTCATAAAATGTATAGTTTTTAGTAAACTTAATTTATTGCTTAATCTGACTTGTAAAAATAAGTTTGTGAAGATAATACATTTTTATTTTAAGGCTATGGACAATAATAATGAAAAAAATAGAAAAAAGTTTTAATATACTTTTAAATCTACCATAACTAAGACATTCAACTTTTCCTTTTTTGATTATGATAAATGTAAAAAAAAAAAATCAAAATCACACAAACAACTTTTTTTTAATAATAATATAATAACAGATTTTCTCAAAAATATAATTGTTATCTGTATTTTCGTAAATACTTTGAAAACAACGTTAGATATTGAAAAATAAAAGATAATTTTTTAATAAAGGGATGAATTGACAAGCTGGAAGTAAGGGGGTCCCTCTTTTGGATTTTGTACAGGACATTGGAGATCCTAAGGCCGGCCCTGATTATATGGTGTCTAAATTGGAAAATGATTTCAATGCAATAGCACATTATTTAAAAAGCAGTAAATAAACATGGGTGCATTTGACCGTGACACGCCTCAATAAAAGGTATTGCAAATATTCTCACAAGTGTAAGGGTAAGCAAACAGCAGTGGTGTTTTAAGTGCCCATAGGCGATGGAAGAATTTTCTTTTATTAAAACCGTTGCTTCAGAGGTACTTTAAAGCTGAAAATATAATCATTAAATGAATGAGAAAATGTTCTTATTGTTTGATATGAATTTGTCACTAAGAAAGTGTGTATCATTTGCAACTCTTATCATCCTAACATTCCTCAAAGTGCAATCTGCATTAAAACCACTCTTAGATTGTTTCTTACCTCTGGTACTTGAGTTGTATCCGCATTTGCATGCAGGGAGCGGGGAAAACCATTAAGGAAAAATCAATCTCAGGACACTTGACTGGGATTTTCGGTCTCCCTGTCATTGGCAGCCAAGTCTATTGTGAGAGGGACGCCTTAGTGCAGAGGTGGGCGACACATGACAATTTATCCTCACCATGTAAAAATTGAGATATTAGGTTGCTCAATCGAACATTTAAAACCACACACACTGTTTGAACAAGTTTATTCAAAATATGTACACTACACTTTGATTACTCATTTGAAACCGCCTCAGACACAAATGATGAAAATGGTTCACATTGGAAGTGTAAGACAATTTGATGTGAATTTTGACATTCCTTTTGTCTGACAAGTTGCAGAAACATTGGCTCAATATCTGATCTCATTGCGCCTCAATGTCAAATTACAACCAGCATACAGCACCAGGCCACACCTTTATGGCCAATTCGCCACTTGTGGCGATTGGTGCCGGGGTGCCCTACCCCACCCCTAGTGGGTTTTGACCTATTTAAAATGCATCTGGGCAATGAAACAATGCAAAAAACAACAATTTACAGTCTGGAACCTTAACTTAGTAGTGCATATTAATTTAAGACTCCTATAGTTAAATTATTGCTAAGGCCCAAAATATGACACCATTAAATTAGATCAGTCCCTGTTCATTAAGTAACAGCTAATATTTGAAGTCTTGACTATTGTGTTTGTCCCAGGATCAAGTTTACAATTGGCTAAAAAAGTATTAAGTACATTAGTGAATTAAACATTAAAAAAAAGTTAAAATTTATAACTGATTAAAATAAATTAATACATTTTAATTATTTTTATTTTGGTGCCCCACATGATTGCTAATTAATATAACTAGCACATGGACTATTAAAGTGAAATGGAGAAGGAGGGTATTTTAAAAGATATCTACCCATATTGGTGTAGGTAGAAAATCATCCTCAATGCAGCCAACCAGGATTCAAACCTCGTCTTCACTGGCAACAGTAACAAGTTAAATATCTTGGACCTCTGGGCCACAGCTGAGGGTCTGAAAGATATTAAAATGTGTCAGACACCATGAACTCCTATGGAAGGTTAGGAAATAAATATCCCATCAAGTCATAAGATAAAGTTTTCTCATCAAGAGTATTAATAACCTACTTTTATGGCCGCATGGCCTAAGGCATCAGCCTAGTGTTTGACTAGACTGCTTATGACAGAGATTGGAGTTTAAATCTCATTTGGGGGTACTAAGGTTTTTCTCAAAATTGTTTTCCACTCTCCCTCCACACAAATGCGGGTACACATCCTCTAAATTTAACCTTCACACCCATAACCCATTTATGTAATTAATACATATGCATATAGCTGGAACAGGTAGTAGGATATGGTGCTTTAATTCTCTTTTATTAATATACATGTTTTAAAATAAGTTTTATATCAACAAACAACTAACAAACTAACTTAATCTAATAGAGTACACCAAACACTAAACATCCAAACCAAGGGCAAGGAATTTAATGTCAACTAAATATAACATTGAATAATATAGAAAATAGTCACTGCCTAATATTTAACCAACCTGTATATTGGTCTTACCTACCAGTTGGCCATGAAACTATACATCAGTTTTATATCAGCTTTTATAATAGGCATATTAATCTATAAGATCTTAAGATCATGCCTCACCCCACAGATATCACATAACTTTGGTGAGTAATACAGCCTGAAGCAGGCATTTCATCATAGTGTGCTAACCTTGAGTATACATTAGAAAACAGTGAAATTGAGACCAGTGAAATCATTTTAAAGCATTTAAAAAATATGAGCAAATTGAAAAATGATTATTTAAACATATAGAAACTATTTCACTGAACTCAATTTCAATGTTGTCAAGGGAAGAATGTAAAAAACTACATTTAACTTAAATGCTATTTCTGGTTTGAATGTAATCATTTAGCAAATATCATGGCTAATTAGCAATGAGATGGGCTTTTAATGTTACATAAAGTGTTAGTTTTTTTTTTTAGGATAACACTTTTCTTTTAGATTTCATTGTGAGTCACTTCATGTTGGACTACTGTAATCATGACCGCAAACGTGGCATCCAAAATTCCGTTCAACGACCTGTGCCGTCTTTGTGAAAAAATTCACACTTGTCCAAGAAGCAGAAGAGCTGAATGTTTACAAAAATATATTTTATACTTCAGAGACTATGCTCGAAGATTGCAAGAAACTGAACCAGAAACAGTAAGATTTTTAAAAACATTACAAATTTCAGCTACGTAAATGGGGTGTAGGTGGGGTTCCAGAAGGTCCGAAACTCCCCTTCCTTGAGTACTCGGCTCACAGGCGATAGATAGCCTTCTTTATATGCTGTCAGTTTGAGTTAAAAAATTTACTTTAGCCTTTTCATTTTTCATTTTGAACATTTACTTATGTTCTTTGTATGTTTTAATTTGAATAAATAATATTTGATGCATTTTTACACGGTATCTCGGCTTGAAAGTATTCTATAACTACTAGACTTTTTGGGTTGAGTAAACTGTGATCTAACACAATTTCACTGAATACTTGCACTGGTTGCAGCTAAGGTAAGGGAGTATTTATACAATGAGGCTGGCTGTGCATTAGCAGTGAGAGGGAGGGGTTAAGATTAGGTTGATGGATGGGGAAAGAAGGAACTTTCCTTTAGACCACCCCCACAATAAAATCATGGTTACGTCACTTGAACATATGATCTTGTATACTTAAGTTAAAAAAAAACTAAACAGGACTACTGTTTGTAAAACAACTAGTCCCTGATATATGTCTAACTGAATTTTCATTTTAATTAATATAATGCAAAATGTGAATAATGGGAGTATATAAGTGCAACAGCACATCGTAGCTCAAATTGAGCGGTTTCTCAAAGTAATTTTTATAATCTGTTTACGTCTTTCATTCTATCAATGTTAGAAACCAGCATAGTAAATTTTTATGCATACTATTTATGAAAATAAGTTTAGAAACATTAATTGTTCTTTATTCCCCTTGACCCCATCTTCTAATTGAAAAATTGAACATAGAATATGGAAATAGATACATAAAGGGGTTTAAAATGAATTATATTTTTATACAAAAAGAAAATCCTCCCTAGAGTCAATAATAATATTAACTATTAATTTGCATGAAAACAAAGATTGATAGTCAAATTATAAATTTATGTTTGTATGGGCTATCAATGGTCCATCATCTCCATATATTATTATCGCCAGAAAAAAAATAATGAAACACTTTTATATATTTGTTTCAATAAATTATTTAAAAAGCAAATTTAATAACACTATTCAAAATGTTAAATACATTACTGTCCCACTGTCCTGAAAAATACTTGGCAACTACAAACATCAACTGTTAAACTTTTATTAAATGGTTTGGAACAAATTTTGTACATTCACTATGTGATCATGTATAATGAGTATATTATGAACACCCAAAATTTTGTTTGAACTATAGTTACAATATACCAGAACTTTTGAAGTAGATACAGATGTATGAATATCCTTAAAAACATTTTTCTTGTCATGGCTCACACTTAGTTGGTGGATGGTTAATCAATAATGTCACTAGCACAGTTGAAGTCTATTCACTTTCAAGGAGTTGGTGTGACTTGTATATATCATCACATTAAT
The DNA here is from genome assembly GCA_901482245.1 of Timema douglasi. Classification (NCBI taxonomy): domain Eukaryota; kingdom Metazoa; phylum Arthropoda; class Insecta; order Phasmatodea; family Timematidae; genus Timema; species Timema douglasi. Next base: position 28,142 of record CABEEJ010002240.1, read on the forward strand.
GCTGTGTCTAATAATTTTACATAAATAGCATTATTTGTTTTCTTTAATCCATGGTATTTGTTTTTAAAAACTACGACACTTAAACACATCTTCAGGTATTAGGGTAGTATTAAAATTCTAGTAGAGTATAACAATATTTTTACGATATTCCAGAGCCAGCCAGCTAAGTTATCCCCGAGCTGTCTTTACTCAGTGCATGTCTACCTAGGGTGAGGGGGTGAAGGGCAAAAGAATAGGATTTGTTGAACATGGAGAGGACAGTGACCGGAAATAAGCGAAAAAGCCCACATGAAAAGTGTGACCAGAAAGAACCTCACTGATATATATGCACACAGGAACAAAGCACACACAGAAATATACACACGAAAAAAGCCCACACAAATAAAAAGGTTTGGTTATGTTACATTAGGTCATGTCAGGTTGGGCTAGGTTAGATCATCGTCAACCATGCGAGGTTTATGGACCAAACATTATTAGTCAGGGTTTGGGGGGCATTTTTACGTGTGAGAATTTTTTGGTGTGGGCCTTTTTATGTGGGCTCTTTTCTTTTCCGCATTTTTCGTAATTGTAGAGAACATAAGAAACCAGTAGCATTGTAGCCAACCTACAAGGTATAACAATATGATGTTTTTCATTAAATAATCAAATCCATGTGGAAGATTCTAGGTATATCTTTACCAAGAAGATGATGAGTGCTACTTGCTTTGATGGCTGAGTAGTCTAAGGTGCCACTCTCACAATAGACTAGACTGGGAGAAAGGGTTATCATCTCAGTCGGGTGAACTGAGAGTGGTTTTTCTAAGAAGGTTTTCCACTCTCCCGCCACACAAATGCGGGTAAACTTCCTTTAAATTCAAACTTTCTAATCCCTATCACAGTGTAATTAGTACATGAGAGTGTATTTATATAAAACACACATACATACATGAGTTGTATGAAGTGCAGTATGGCAAGGACGTTTTAGGTTTAAAAACCATAAGAAAGTTAGAGGTATTAATCATTTCTGAACATTTAAAAATAATTCCAAGCTTATAACAGTTTTCTGTTTTGTTTCTTTGATAGGATGACAGCTTCTACCCGGTTTTACGTTTGTTACTGCCACAGCTGGATAGGGAACGAGGGCCATATGGTGTCAAGGAACACAATCTGGCCAAGGTGTACATCCGTATCTTGTGCTTGCCAAAAGACGGCCGAGATGCAGAGAAACTCTTGAATTTCAGGTAATGTTTCATTGCTCAAAACTTAATATAACCTTTTACCCAAATCGGTGCATCAAATGCATAGTCCTAAATAGGCATCAATTTTGTCTGGTAAGGTTTTCTTGGAACAGGGAGGCCAAAGGTGTTTTTTCCCAAAATGGTTTCCCACTCTTTCTATGCACAAATACAATTTCCTCTAAAATATAAGCTTCCCTATCCCAAACCCACTAATGTATTTTAAATATGGATATCCTGGATCGAAAGATGCAGTGCAGTAACCATATATATATATTTTGCACTACATCTGACCAGACAGGCCTATTACAACTCTAGTAGTTTACATTTGATTTTGAAAAAAAAAACAATAATTGTACGAGCTTTATCGTGTTCTGATTATGGACATTCTTGATTTTTCATCTTCACATTTATTGAAAGCAGGTTAAGGAAAACTAATAGAGCCACATATTTTAATATTCATTTTATTACACATTAAGATGGGAGTCTAGGGAACATCCATTAAAGAGAGCGTTTTTATAGAAACACATTTTTTGGTCAAAATATTTAAAATATTGCTCTGTTAGAAATCTAAGAGTTTAATTTTCTGCAGGTGGTAATATAATTAGTTCTTGAACATCTGTCGAGGGTGTCCTGAAATTTATTGACAACTTTTTCTCTTTGTTTAAAAATTTTGTGATATAATGCCGCTGTCATTTCATGTTGTTTTGCATATAGATGATTAAAATAATAAACCATTATGATGACTGAAAAAGCACAAGATTGGTAGAGGATTGAAAGTTCTCTGCTTGGGATCGAACATAGCTCCCAAGAAAACAAAAATAAACAATTGAATGTGCTTGGGCATGGTTGTCCAAAACGTTGTGCTCATGAAAGATATTCATCAACTTTTGATATCACCATTTTTGGAAAATTAAACTTTATGTTTTTACTGTAGCAATATAACTCCTCATTATTTTGTCAATATGCCAAAACTAAATGCTATCTATTATCACTAAAAGTTTGACTACTTGCTTCTATAAAATATTTAATTGAATTTGTCAAATGGTAAAAAAAAAACTTAAGCCTATAAAAATATACACAGGGCACCAAAATCAGCAGGAGCCCAGTCAGGGGATTTTGCTGATGTAGCATATTGGGTTTTGAAGAGTCGTTGCCCTGAGGGAAGCAAACTGACTGTTCAGCAAGTCAACGCTCATCTGGACAATATTGCAATCAAACATGCATTGCATGAACCCAGTAAGTTATGGTATAGCAAATATTCTCAAATTTAGATTTGAAAATAGTTCTTCTTATATATAAAATACTTAAATATTTTTGGGAAAAAAAAAATGTTTCCATAGTATGATAGAAAGAATTTAATATAAATTGTGCTTTTATTTTAAATATCTAATATTATTGAGAGTCTTAGATAAATTTTCTTCCTATCTTAGAAATTATGCATCATTGTACACTGAAAGATTGGACAAATATTTCAAGATTTAAAGTCCTTTTGAAGTGTAGATTTTCTGATATATACAGACAATTTTAAGATTTAGGGCCTTTCGTGTCACCTTGTCTGAAATTTCCATGATTGCATGTCAATTAATGAATATTATTACAACCTGCAACAGTAGTTGGATGGCCTGAGAGGTTCCTCTTGCAAATTACTGGACTGCCAATGGCAGGGAGATTGGTGTTTGAATCCTAGTAGAGTGTACTTAGAGTGGTTTACTTAAATCATTATTCACTTCATCCATGCAAATATGGGTACATTCCCTCTAGATTATACTTTACTCATCCCACATGTGGATATCCTGAATTGGTAGTAAGACGCAATGTACAAAAATAGTATAGCTAATGAAATGGCATCCTCATTGTGAATACGTTGGATGGTTGCATTTAAATGTTTGCAGGGGGTGTGGATGATGAGCTTATTGCATTATTGCGAGCCATGTCTGCCAGTGACCAGAAATGGCTCATCAGGATGCTTCTCAAAGATATGAAGCTTGGGATTGGTCACAGTAAGATCCTGGAGACGTTCCATCCAGATGCTCGGGAGTTGTATGATGTCACCAATAACTTAGCTAAGGTGAGAGGGTTTATATTAGGGATTGGTTTTTAGATTCTTTAAATCCTTAAGGATATTTGAGATCCAATAATTGAAAATAAAAAGAATAAAACACCATATTTTGAATTTGAATTTTATTTAGAGGATGCTTATTCCAACATAATTACAGGACAAACCTAAAAACAGCACCCCAAAACATTAATTTACCACTCAACTGAATATGAGTTGACATTATAATAAAAATTTATATTTAACATTTAGTTTCTATTTTATATAACAACTTTAATAGTAATAGAACCAGCTTCAATGGCCAAGTGGTCTAAGGTGTCACTCTCCTTAGACAGTCCTGCCGAAGGCGGAGAAATCGAGGGTTGAATCTCGTTTGTGTTTTTTCTTAAATGGTTTTCCACTCTCCTTCCAAGAAAATGCTGGTGGATTACTTTTAAAATACTTCCTTCCTCATACCTACCTCATTAGAGTAATTATATATATACAAATAATCTGAACAGTTAAGGTAGTAAAACGTGCAGATAAAAATAAAATCTGAATTGAAGAAAAACAATCATAACAATGATGTGAAGCTAACCTCTTAGGTTTACTTATGTTTTCTAAGATTTGATTTAAGATGTACATGTAAAATGAAGATTCATATTTGAAAAGAAATGGATCAAACCCATCTCTATTTTGTAATCTTTTATTTCTTACTGTATACAGGTACTTAAATTTGATTATTTCTATCAAATTCTTCTATGTGCTTTCAGGGCTGTCCAACTTTGGATAATCCGAGGGCCACACAAAAAAAACCTAAGGGCTGCATTCGGAATTATAAATACAGTGCAAATATTAAAATATACTGAGAATCTGACTTTTAAGTTTAACAGGCACTTATAAAATTTTGAAGTAAAAAAAATTCATGTTGCTTATAAAAGTTCTTATTGAAACATTAGACTGATACAAGTGTTTATATATTTATAATTATAATTTCATTTCAATATGAGCTCTGCGGTTGTTCGTTTTCATTTACTAAAGTAGCTATATCAATATCACTGCTTGTAGTTGCCAATTGTATTAAATGTGAAAGTAATTTATCAGTTAAAGAACACTTGTATTTAGCTTTTATAAATTTAATCGTTGAAAAAGTGCTTTGCCAAGATATGGGTTACCAAATATTGAGCACATCTCAAGTCCGAATTCCCCCAATTTCAGGTAGGGCTTTCTTGGTGATAATTTTTAAAAAACTCTCCGTTTTCTATTTTGCCAGTACAAAAAAGGTCTGATTGCAAATCACACAATTCCAATTGAAGGGAATCTTATGTTTTCAATACTGAGCATGCACATCAAAACAAGACATCTAGTGTTGATGCAAATAAAAGTACTTGAAGTCATGCTTGGGAAGCTAAGATTGCGCTCGAGCTTTGCGACATGAGTTATTTTTCGCAGGTGAAAATTAAAATTTGTAACCCACAGGAGGGCCACACAAAATTTCGCCACGTCTTGGACAGTCCTGCCCAAACACATTCAATGCTTCACTCACATTTTCTTGAGAGCCGGATTCGATCCCAAGCAGGGACCTTTCAACCTCTACCAGTCTTGTTAGTGTTCCAGTCATCATGATAGTTTATTATTTTGATCATCTGTATGTATAACAATATGAAATGTAAAACTTAAATATTAAATGCTCATTTTTGGGAATCATGTTCCTCATGTATGTCATGTTGTATCGTTTCCTCTTCTTTCTCGTTTACAATGTACTGCCACACTGTCATTATATGTTATATTCTAAATATTCTTACAGACCTCATGAGCTAGGATTTCAATTTGTACACTTGCTATAAAATAAAAATTTGTGAACACGATTGGGGATAAATATTACAGACGTAGACTATTTCCTTTGTGATATTTTGCCCTCTTTGAGAAAACAGTGGAAAGTAGTTCATTTATCAAGAATTATAATAATTCCATTTAGTATTGTAAATAATGTTATTCTCATTAAATGCTTCATTTTTCATTCACTTCACATAGAAATAATTTTAATGACAGTAAAACAAACTCTCCCATATATTATATATCATGGTAAATAACATAGGAACATAAAAGGCAGATCGGCAAAAAGTTTGTGCGTTTCTTGTCCTGGATGTGCTGAAACATCAGTGTTTTGCCTAGAGCTTTTTGAATGGGATGTTCATTGGCTGATTTTACTGACCGCCTGTATAAAATCACTGTCTGTTGCACAAATCATCAAATATTGCAAAGTACTAAACTGACTGTGCTTGGCTACTTTTTAATGCCACCAGGTTGTCAAAACTTTCTGGGGCGAACATTGAACATAATAACTTTCCAACATGTTTATTTTTCAAAAACAATAGAAACATTACAAATACTGACACTAATTCATAAAATTAATGTATTTATTCTGTTTTTTAAAAATACAAATATGTTAGTGTCAGTCAACACTCATATCTGAGTTAAACATTGACCAATGAAAATATATTACTGGTACATAAACCTTAACACATGAGGTATGTATTGATCTCTTTTGAAAAACATACTTTGTTTCTTTGCTAGGTTTGCCTTTTGTTGAAAGACCCTTCTCGTCGTCTGCATGAGGTTGAAGTTTCGGTGTTTTCTCCATTCCGACCCATGTTAGCTGAGAAGTGTGATATTAAGAATGTAGAAGAGTCTATGAAGCGAGGACAGGTGTATTATGTGGAGACCAAACATGATGGCGAAAGATTTCAGTTACACATGCAGGACGGAATATACAAGTACTTCTCCAGGTACGTAGTTGTGAACTCATGTACTGTCATTGAACTAATCATCATCATCATCATACCCGCTTCAGTGGCCGCAGTGTCAAAGGATCTCTACCATTCTTTTCCTCTCACTTGCACATTTTCTCTTATATACTCATCCAACTCATTCTTGGTCTCCCCTGTACCCCCACTTTTGCCCGAATAACTTATTTTCTAGTCCTGTTTCTCTTCATGACAACTAACATGCTCCTCACAAACTTCATTCCCATGGCCTCCACTTTACTTGTTTCTTTTAAATTAATTGTCCATGATTCTGCTTTAAATGTGACTTTGATTGCGAAGTATGCTTTATACTGAACTTCCTTACACCTCAATGGCACTTATCTTCACAGCAGGTCACTCACACACCTATATAACAACTTCCCCTGCTGCCCTCTTCATATTAGATTATCTCTACACCTACCCTTCACCACATTTATTAATTGTCACTGAACTCTCAGTCTTTAAATGCGGAAGCTATCTTACAGCTCTATAAACATTGTTGGTCACTTTGATAGTTGAGTGGTCATAGTTAGCCACATGTTACAAAAGAGCAAATAAATGGTCTAATGTCAAAAAAGAGGAAAATTGTTTAATAATCCTCTCGCTCCCTACCTATTCCCATCTTACTGCAACCCATGTTGTTGGGACCTCCTCATTTTCCATTGTGACACGTCATGTTTCCGTCCGAGACATCCTCCTGTCCCACCACAATCTCTGTTGCCGAGACCTCCTCATGTTCCACTGTGACACATGTTGTCGGGACCTCCTAATGTCCCATCGTGAGACACGTTGTCGAGACCTCCTAATGTCCCATCGTGACACACGTTTCCGAGACCTTCCCGCCGACCTTTTTCCTACCATTATTCACATGATCCACAAGTCTGGTGTCTGACTACCAACATTGCCTGGAGACTAGAACAATAGACCTCAACTCATCTACCCCCCACCCCTCCGAAGCCAAACGACAGGGATAACAAACAACCTCATGGTTTCTACAGTGGCGCTGTAACAGAGAAAATTTACAAACTACAGGAAAATTAGAAAACAAGTAAAGCATTCTTAAATGTAAGGAATTTACATACGATATCATCAACAACAACAACTGCTTCCAGCCTGTGGTCGGGTCAGCTTAGTAAAATGCCTCCATCTTCCTCTATCCCTATACTACTCTTCCTCCTTTAATTTCTTCCCTTCTTCTCCTCTCACTTGAACACTTTCTGTTATCTGCTCCTCCCATGGGATAATTTTCCCACATACATCATTTCCAACATTTTCTTTGGCATCCTCTCTTTTTCCTTATATATGTAAAAAATACAAAATGGGCCTAATATGTTTTGACTATATGTATATGTAAAATCTATGACATATCTTAGTAGTACTATAAATATGACACCTTAGCTCAGATGGTAGCGTGTCTGACTACTGAGTTAAGGGTCCCAGACTTGATTCTCAGCATGGCTGAATATTTATAATTGATAAAAAAATATTGTTAAACCCTTTAACATTGATAAATTAATGGCTGGGGACTGAATGTTGTGCCTGTCAGTCTTAAAATGGATTATAAGGCATATGAAGCCTAGCCAGCTGGTAGTGAAAAAGATGTGACGTGAATAAAAAAAGTAAAGTAATTTTATAAAAACTTATAGCAAGACAAAAGTTTGTTATAATATGATTTAATAATGAACGTAGTACATATAACCCTGTTTTTTTTAAATGTTATGAAAGAAGTCTAATTGCATTTGGCATAACATATTCTATGTGAAACATACTACTCACATTAATATAGCTTTTACAAATTCCCTTTTTAATTTACACTTAACTCTTTGCACAAATGTGCCTGAGGTTTTTCCAATATGCTCACTTTAGACACATCATGTTTGTATAAGTCAAAGTTTAAGAGTTGCCTGAAAACAAACAAACAAAACAAACAGGGTTTTTTTTCTCAGAAAAATCTAGACTTGCTGGGGTTTTTATTTGCTTTTTACCTTGTGGTTTTCGCATTATATTTCAATGCTAATTTGGGCCTATATCCTCATAATTTCTTGCCTCACTCTTATATTAAATCATTATATCTATTTTAAGAACATTTAGTTTTAGTTTTTGAGGTATTGGTCATATTTAGAAGAAGGTGCAGGAGAGGTGAATATAAACCAGAGCTGTGGAGTCAAGAGTTGGTAAAAATGTACTGACACTGGCTTCAAAATAAAAACTTCTAATATTATAACAATGTATGTTAATTATATAATTTTAATTAGATACTTTTTCTATTATTTAGGAGAAATGTTTGTAATTTGGATTGACAAATTTTCTCACGTATAATTCACAATGCCAAAGAAGGTACCCCTGAAGTAATCTGTATTGGAGAGTTTTACTGCACTATATTTTTTATTACAAATTAATATACTTTTGCCATTTTCGAAGGAGTTTGAGTCAGACAGATGAAAAATAGAGAGGTCGGAGTCGAAGGTTTGACATACTGACTCTACTCTACAGCCCTTATAGAAATATGTCATGGTCTCCTATTATCATATATAATTTTTATTTCCATCCCTTTTGCGTGTTTTAAGTTATGTTGCGCATTTCACACTTTCCCCTGATGGGTACCGGTTGAATAAAACCTATGTCAGGGGATTGGGTCGTAATGATCGATTTTCTTCAAGTGGCAGCGATTACCTCTTTGTCCAGTGGCAGCAATGTAAGGTTTGAAATGTGTTCTTCTTTTCATTGTAAAAACCATATTGTGTTTGTTCCCTTTAACATGTTTCTATCCATCTTTCCCATACCTTCTTCCAAATAAAAAATATTAAATCATTGTTAACTTTTACATCAAATGTACAAATTTTAAAAAAATCTGTGATTTGTTTATGCTCAGGAATGGGTACGATTATACAGATACATTTGGTAGCTCAGCTTTGATTGGTGTACTGACACCGCATGTTGCTCGACTTCTGCGACATGATGTGAAGAGCTGTATTCTGGATGGTGAAATGATGGGATGGAACACGAGACTAAAATGCTACAAGATGAAAGGTACATTTTCTTTTCACTGTGTCTTACTACCTGTTCAGTTTGTATGCATATATGATAATCACTCAAATGAGGTAGGGTTGAGGAAGAAAGCATTTTAGAGGTAATCTACCTGTATTTGCATGGAAGGAAAATAAAAAGTAATCTGAGAAAAGCAACCCTCAGTACCTTGGAAAAGTACCTTGAAAAAGCATCTTTAAATAAATTTCACTTGTGTTATTACAATATTTCTACTTTCTCACTCTTTCCCTCGCTCCCACTATCCCAGATCCAGCACCCATGAAACATTCGTGATGCATACCCTTCCCCTTCTTTCCCCCAACATCCTAGCACCCATGAAACATCAGGGCTGCTTTCCCTTTCCCTCCAACACCCACAAAATGATTCGGGTTGCTCACCCCTCATCCTCACTTCCCTTGTTCAAATCAAACACTACTACTCCACCCCATTCTCTCTCACTAACCCAACCCTCACACTCCCACTAGTCAAAACATCCACCTTAGCCACACACACACACACACCTCCCTTACAACCGCCACATATTCAACCCTTATGACCCCTATTATCCCTGGCCACTCTTCCTCGGCACCTGTGTAGGCAAAGTTGACCAACCAACAACAAAACTGACAGAATAACAAAGTTAAAGCTGAATAGAAAAAAACACACAGAAAAGCTGCACTAATTTACGCTCAAAGGTCTATAGGGAAACTATTATATAGAAAAACTAACCATAGTATAACTGGTCAATAATGTTACCAAGATTCCCATGTCACAGTCACACACACTATTCATGTGGATCCATTGCAGCTTACAAATTTTGGAAATTGAAAGGATAGTTTCCTAACTAATCCTAAGTGATCTTGAAAATATTGCAGTTTTAAGATATATTTTCTTTAAACCTTTGCCAACACATCAAATTATAAAGTAAATTTTATTCACAACACTGATTTGTGGTCAATAAAATTATTGGAGTTTACTAAATAAATAGTTATATTTCAGTATTATAGGTCGGTAAATAAAATGCTTTATTTTTTGTCTAAATGCGTGTAACCAGAATGGGTAGTAAGACCCAGTGTTAATAATCATTTTTTGTCTAAGAATGGTAAAAAAAAATCAACTCAAACTTAAGTGGTATGGATATAAAGACTATGGCTAAATTTATCATTCTTAAATTTAAAATAGTTTTCTTTGTTCACAATTTTGCATGACTGTCATGAAATTCAAACCAAACACATATTTTACTTCTTTACCAATGATCTTTGGTTGAGGAAAATGTTATAAAAAAAGATTAAAATTTCTATTGGTTTTAGGAATATTAAGATAACATTACAATAGTGAAGTTGATACCCTTTTTTTTTGACAATTTTATGCTTAAAAAACATATAATGGTGGCTTCTTCTATACAAAAATATGTATAGTTTCTATGCCATTAATTCTCATTAATGACTAATTGCCCACTATTCTCTTATAAAATGTCAAGTTGTCAGTTTCGCCAAAATAATTTTGTTATACTTTGCGTGTGTTAAATACATTTAAAAATTCTACAAAGAACTTCCAAAAAATAAAAGTATTTTGATATTAATTTTTATATGCTAGTAAAATTTAATAAAAAACATGTCTCGCGATACTTCGGTATTCCTACTGATGAAGCTATTTTGAAGAAAGCATTTGTGTTTATATCATTTTACAAGATCAGCAATACTAAGAACAACCTAAGTCCAAAGGGTAAGCTTGGTTTAGTGTTAGACGAGCTAGGTGAAGCTCTAAGGCTGGATTCATACGTTCGCCAAAAATAGAAAGCAGAATCTGCTTGAGGGGTGCATCAATCATATAATGCACTCTGTTTCATTAACATTGGTTAAATATATGTTTGGAATTACAGGTATAAATTTCGATGTTAAGTCATTGAAGCTTGGAGATGTCCATCAACCTTGTTTCTGTGTGTTTGATGTTCTGTACCTGAACAATCAAGTTTTAACCAACAAACCTCTTCGAGACCGTATGAGAGCATTGCAAGGAATGTTCACCCCTGAGGAAGGTATACTGGCTTACACAGACAGGTAAGTGACATCACTCAAGTATAGTAATCAACAAAATATATATTAGAAACTTTTGAATTGTTTTTAACATTTTGTTGTTGGAAAACTCTGTGGTTTTTGAATAAACAGTTTATGATTTAAACTTGCCCCTTGCTATTGATTGCAAGATCTAATGGAACATCATACTCAATAGGCAGGATTGTAAATTACTCGACTAACCTATCTGTTTTAACACTAGCTTCATATGTTTCTAGGTTGGAGATCACAACAGGACCACAAGTCATGGAGGAATTAAATGCAGCTATTGATCGCAGGCTCGAGGGAATAGTGCTAAAGGACCCAGGCTCCGTTTATAAGCCCAATACGAGGAAAGGAGGCTGGTACAAGATTAAGCCTGAGGTAGGTTCCCTGCACTGGCTCCTTCATATTTTCTTTCGCCGATGTGGTTATAGTTTGAAACAAAATTTAAGTCAGATAATATGTAAAGAATTTTATTAGTATCTTAAACATTATATTTTTCTCTGAGGGGGTGTTAAAGTATTACATAAGCATCTTATGGGGGGAAGGGGTTCAAGCTTTACTTATTTTTGCTGACAAGGCGGTAGGGGGTCAGAACAATGCTTATGTAAGACAGAGAAACATGGGAAAAATTGAGGGAAGGTGCATCACAAGCGGCTTGGACTTCGGGCAGCATTAATGATGCTGAATGGCTAACTGAGGAAGAAGTGGGTAACCTAGCCCCACCAAATAGAAACATAATAATTGAAAGTGTTGGGACGTGGATTCAAGGACCTTGGTCATCAGATTAAAATAGAGCTTAGGGTGTTTTTTACAAATATCATAATCATGTATTCACTAATAATAGACTACTATTTTTATAACTTTAATTTAAAGTAAATAAAAATTTTATACTTTTATATTGCTATAATATTTTTAAATTTGACCTGTTCAATATATTTAAATTCATTGTATACCATTGTTAATTGTCAATTATTTCACTTTTAATTTACACCTCTATGTTAATTATCAGCCATTTATACATATTTTTTTTCATTGCGTCTTACTAGGCGAAATTAGAATGATTATTCCAATAAAAAAAAAGTTGACAAATCTTACGTAAGCAAAGTAGGGGTGGTGGTCGGGCATTTGCTTATTTTTGCTTACAAGAGGGGGGGAGGGGTTAAAAATGGCAAAAAATGTGCTTAAATAATACTTGAATGCCCCCTAACCAGAATTTAAACAAAAATTGTTTTCCTGTACCTTCTCCCAAATATAACTTAAAGGTAGTTAATTAATTTGAAAATGGGTATTGTACAGTTAGTAGGAATGGACTAAGTATGAAGTTGCTGTTTTTTGAGCTATATGCACAGTTTATTACCTACTTTGTAAGCAAACATTGTGATTAGGTGTTTTTGTATGAAAACATTATGAAACCGCACTATATTCTTTGGTATGAGTCAACCACACTTCATTTGACCAACACTGCACTATTGGGTTTAATTTTTAAAGTGTTGAATTTTGAGCGTGTGTACATTTTCTTTTCTTTTTTAATTCTAAGTTTCCTACAATCTTCTTTATTTAACTGTCTCAAAACAAAAAACTATCGGGTAAAACCCCATTCAGTTCGCGCCATTGTCACCAAACGTGAGGTATCTTGCCCTGCCAATGTTGTTTGCCGGTCAGTTCACATTTTTATTTACTAGTTCGCCACTATGGTTTTATTATAATATTTTAAATGCATCATTATAATGATTGATTGAATAGCTAAAAAACTGTATAGTAATTGTTATAATGTTTAAACTTATTTCCCTCTTAATAATCTTTATAATGTCTAAACTTATTTCCCTCTTAATAATCACTATTTGTTGATGTACTAACTATTTGTTTTTAATCAATTTTAATACAAATCGTAAATTTCGAGTTATACCCTTCATGTGAGGATTATTCTCAAGTTTAGCGTTGCACTGAAAAATTACTATAAAAATTATTCTTAAATTTTGAAGTATTTTTCTGTCCAAATTTATCGAAGGAAACCTCCCACGACCCAATCCCATGAGAGCACCCCGTGCCCCTTCCCCCATCCTCACAAAAAATCCTGGATCCACCCCTAGAATGTAATTTTGTGTGTGCATACATGACTATACATGGCCACAATTAATACATTGAACATGTGATGTAATGGTTTTTATGAATTAGTCTATATTTGTGAAAACTATAAAAAAAATACTTGAAAGTTAGTATTTTAAAAATAATTTATCAATCACAGAAAAATAAGAGAAATGACTCTGTTTACAGTGAAAGTTCACAGTATTACCTTAACAGATTCCTTGTTGACCCTATTATGTAAGCTGTACCATAGCGGAAACAAGCATTGCAAGCACGCTACCTTTCAGGGTAAACGAAGTGTATCTATAAGATTGAAAACAGGTTTTTCATAAAATTTATTTTATATAAACTAGAGACGAATCAAATCTGATGCTTAAATTTTATTTCAATTCTTGAATCTTTAAAAATCTAAAATTGAAGTAAAGGTGAAAATTAGGGCTGTCAAACTCTATACCCTCAATTCTTACTAGTATCAAAATAATCAATAATCGATCTTAAGATTACGATTCTCACTACTTCAATTTTTAGCTCTCAATAAAACTGGCAACTAAACAAAACGGCAGCATTCAGAATAGGTAATAATCGACAATCTATAATATTAGTTTAGTTGCCGTTTCACTTAGATGCCGGCAAATTGTAAACATACTCTATTGGCCTGAATATAGTACAACCCTAACATTATTAGGTGTTCTACATGAAAAATAAATGATCTCAAATATAATAGGACCTGACATGACAGTAACAATAGGTAAAAACTTAACAACCTTGACACACTTTTATTAAAGTAAAAGTTAAGTGAGACTGTCAGAATACATGAATCGATTCTAAACAAACAATTGATTTATATTACATAGACCAGGGATGGCAATTTTCCGTAATCTATCGATATATCTATTACTAACTGATATATCACAATGTGTTATATTGAAAGTTAGAATATTTCGATCAAATTATATTCTTTGTCACTTTTAATGTTTAATGTTTTATTTAGCTCTTTGAATAAGACAAGTTAAATAAAAATAGAACAAAAATTGACATAGTTAATAAAAGTAGACCAAAAAAAGTTGTATTTTTTTTAATTTGATAGATTTAGATCTTAGCCTAATATATCGTTGCCAAAATACTTCACTAATTTTGGGCGAGCTAGCGTGCATAAGATCAGCTATGGCGGACAACTTAAAATTATTGTAATGTGTGAAATGTGTTTTTCTTTCCTTATAAAAGCCGCAATTTATTGTATTAATTGCTAGTTTATTTGAATTTTTTGTTTTGCTTTTCAGTTTTGAAGACTTTTAGTGTGTTTAATAAATATCTATAAGATTGTGAGATTAAAGTTTAAAATGACCATGTATGTAATGGTTGAGTCCACTATAAGTTTCGCACTGAGGGGGAGTAGAGTATCAGGCACGTTAGATTTTCTATACAATAACAATTATCATTAAATATCTAAAAAAACAACTGTTTTTGACCATTTCGAAAAAGCTAATCTCTTTTATTTGACAAATTATAGTTACAGAAAGAGTTTTTATTTTCAAGTAAGCCTACTTAAGTATTTTAAGTTGCTACCAGCACAGTACTTAAGTTTTCTTTCCAATGTTATTAATTCAAAACAGTGCACTTTCATTTAACAATTCCATTTGGTGAATTTAATAGCCCTTTGTTCTCAACAACTGTTTATTATAACTTTGTTTATTTATTTTTTATTTACAAATATTTGATATAATGAGGTTTCATTTGTAGGTGATAATACATGTTTATTATAATGTAATTCATAATTATTATATTATTTTGATTATATGATTTAATACTTGGTAAAATTGATAGTTTTCTCTGTTAAAATTTAAAGAAAAATACTTCTATGAACTTTCTTAGTTTTTGTTATGTTATGAAGTCAATTACCTACATATTTTTTTATATGAGGTTGGATGCTTGGAAAAATAATGAACAAAAATGTTCAAGAATCGGAATCGAGAATCGAAAAATTGAGGTTGAACCTAAGAATCGAAATTGAGAAAAACATGTATCGTGACATCTCTAGTGAAAATATTAAAAATTGAATTTAAAAATAGTTGTTTAGGTTTGATGTCCTTTTATGTGATCTTGTTACTCCACCAACTACACATGTCTATATCATTCCTTTTACCGATTGGTTAAAATTGCTATATCTGGTCAAGGTCTTCATAATCATGTTTGAGATACTTTTTTATAGACTTTTATTAATATCAAATGACAAAGCAGAGAACAAGGCCAAGAAAGGTGATATAACTGGATGGAGTAGATTTGAAAGAAGCAAAGAGTGGGAAGTATCTGGGTAGTATGATTAAAACAAAAGGGGCCTGCAGAGAAGATATAGTGTGACGAGGGCAGCAGGGTGAGGTTTTCTACAGGTGTGTAAGAGACCTACTATGGAAAAGAGAAGAGCCCCTAAAGTGTAATGAAGTGTTGTATAGAGCATACTGTATCGCTGCTTCTCCTGTCTAATAGAAGACAGGACAAATACATTTACAAATATATTTAAACAAGGATGGGAACGAACAAGCATAAGAGAGATATACAAGTTTAACAAATCAGTTTATTTAAATTTAAACGCGTTGATAGAATTACATGTGGTCTAACTAGATCTTGCAACAGACAGTCCTTTGTTTATTAAATGAATTTACATCAGCTACTTTTGACATAGTTATCCCAATAGAGGACATTTGAGTGAAACACTTAGGTTATACTTGTAATCAACACAAGTATGATAGAGTCTTATATTACGAGTGGGAGTGACTAATTAAAGTAGAACTAACTCACATTCTGCTACAAAGGTGCGTCTGCCTCAACACAATGGCAATTTAAATAGGAGCAAATATTAATTTGAGGTTAAGCAACAATATATAACTAACTATCCAGCCTAGTGGCTTATAGACTTGGACCTTAAAGGCATTTACATGAATAATAGTTAATGATACCAAATTCTAGAAAGTCATAGTTTAAAGAGTTACAACGTTGGTAGTTAAACGAGCTAGCTAACATGAGTTAACCCCATAGTGAATTATGAGATACAAAAAATGCGCTCCTAAAAGAGGAATTAAGGTTTATAAATAGTAAATGGTGAGCTATCAGGAATCTAGGCTATTGAGATACTATTGCCGGTCTATTCCTCAATAGTACTGCCTGGTCATTCAATAGTATATTTAACATTCTACCCATGTCTGGACACAATATATCTAGTACAAACAGTTAAACATTAACCAATACAAACGGTGCCTGAAGGGTGCCAAACCAAATGAACTATACCCCGCGAGCCACTACTCTAGACTAGAAGTACACCCACAGGCTGAGCACCGTTGAAAGGTACACCATAAGAAATTTTAGAGACTGGCATCAGTCAAAGACCCAACTAGGTCATGGAACAAAGTGATAGATAACCTGATTTACACCATAATATGATCCTAAGCATGGTTATACATTTGAGGGTTTCTGACTATTACCCAGGTATTTATGACTATGTCTTATGGACATAGAAAAATAGAGCAAGATCTCTAACATTCTTGGGTTTAGAAAAACAAGTCGGAGACTCTGACATACAAAATTATATCATATGGACATATAAACAAAGAGTAAGAACTCTAGCAATCAAAACTATGCCTTATGGGCATAGAAAAACAAGTCAGAAACTATGTCATAAGGACATAGAAACAAAGAGTAAGAACTCTAACAAAGATTACTAATTCAAATACTCATAATGGCAGACATACAGACATAGCTACATCTGTGGTGAGGAGGAGAGACCAACGCCTCACACATCGTGATCACCAGTTGCTAAGTTCGCTGATCCTTGCTTTACGTCCAGGCTGTTCCTCCGACAAATCATTACAATTGAATCCAAATGTGAAGTGTGGGATGGCTGTTTTATACAAGAAGGACTGACGTATTTGGGAAGGGTATCCACCAGGAAAAGGGGGGGTGGTGAGTTTGCATAATTGAGCAGAAAGACAACTAGCGCTAGTAGATGACGCTGAGCATAACACAGAGAAGCAACTCTGTAATTTCATCAAAGTGGGGCCAGCGAGTAAGATGTCCTTTTGTTGAACCTCCAGGAACAGTCAGCTGAGGCACCTTCCTGAAGTTTGGGCGCTTCCAGTAACATGCTTTCAACATGAGTTAATATCTGCCAAACATTATTAGAATTTATTAGTTCTTGTATTTATCGTGCCAATCATATATATGGTATTTTGAGTGTAGTGTTGACGGGACATATAACACGTTACAATACTTCATACCCATAATTACGTATGCAGCGGAAACATGGACTTTGGATCAAAGAGAAACAAGGAAAGTGAAGGCCATGGGAATAAGTTTTGAGGAGCATGCTAGCTGTCACCAGAAGAAATAGGATTAAGAATGAAGATGTAGGGTCTAGAGTTGGGGTACAGGGGGTTCATGAGATAGTAGAGGAAGCAAGGATGAGATGGTATGGACACGTAATGAGGATGGAAGGGGAGAGGATTCCAAGAAGATGGATATGAAGTATGTAAGGAAGAGACTGCAAGGCAGACTAAGGAAGAGATGGGAGGAACAGATATCAGCAACTGTGCAAGTGAGAGGTGTAGAGTGGAAGATAGTGCAGGAGGAAGAGTGGTAGAAGGACAAAGGGAGATGGAGGGATTCTACTAAACAGACCCAGCCACAAGCTGGGACCAGTTCATAATGATGATGAATGATCATGATCTATATCGACTCTCATGAATACCATAGGATTTGAGGAGTCCAGGGCTTGGGAGTACCGTCTCTAATATAAAATAATGTTGATATATTCATAAACATAACAATTTAATTTAATTTAGTTTAATCAACACTTTGATTGAAAGTATAAATATGTGTTGTTTCCTTGTGTCGCTTCTAGTACACCGAGGGAATGATGGATCACCTTGATTTGATCATCATGGGTGGTTACTATGGTGATGGCAGGAGGAGAGGCATTATTAGTCACTTCTTGGTAGGAGTAGCAGTGCCACCAACTGTAGAAGGTATCTAATTTTATCTTCTTCATATGTTACCAACAAGCTTTAATATATTTTAAATATATGTAGTATGTTCATTTTATGATACCTACAAACATTTGTTGGTGCTGTCTCATTTAAGTTTCAAATTTTTCTTCTCCAAACTCAGGATTATACCATGGAATAATTAGGGGTGTGCGAAGCTTCAAAACTTTGACTTGGCTTTGTAACAAATGTTAGCTTTGACCTTGCTTTAAAGAAATTATGGCTTCGACAAACTACGAAGCTTCACCAATAAAAATATTAGGAGCTAAAATACTGTACTTATGGTTAATCTAAATCTTAACTGTTGTATAAATCACAAATTATTGTACATTTTGAATACAATAATAAGTCATTAAATTGTGATTTGAGATAATAGCTTAATTTATCATATTAATAAGAAATATTACAAATAATTGTGCAATAAAATAGATCCAAGTAACCTTAGTCCATAAAGTTACATAAAGGGTGTTTGGAAACTCATACCCCAAACGGTTTGAACCCAAAGTAGTGCAAAATCC
This sequence comes from Timema douglasi, assembly GCA_901482245.1. Lineage (NCBI taxonomy): Eukaryota > Metazoa > Arthropoda > Insecta > Phasmatodea > Timematidae > Timema > Timema douglasi. Next base: position 46,924 of record CABEEJ010002240.1, read on the forward strand.
CTATAAACTTACATCTGGAAAACTATGCTAATAACATTAAATTGTGTTCAAAGTGTCGGCGTACAACTCTGGGATAGCAAAGCTGTTCAAGCATGTGTATACAAACAGGAGTTAAGTGTACAGCACTTCATATTTAATAATTACAAGCACTTTCTGTGACATAGGATCGTTAATGATGACCCTCAACATATTCACATTTCTAGATGATTTGGTGTGTTGTTTATTATTAATTGTACATGTTCTGCTGGTTCAAGATGTCGAGTTGTGCAGTGTTATGTGCCTAACTCTTATACAACCTGTTGTACATGCATGCTTGAACAGTTTTGCTCTCCCGGCGCTGTACACTGAAACTTTGAACACAATTTAATGTTATTAGCATAGCTTTCCAAATGTAAGTGTATAGGGATTTTGTAATACTTTTGGTTTCAAACAAGCTATAAATGCCGTTTGGCTATGAGTTTCCGAACATTATGTATAAATAACCACAAAATAATATTTTTTTAAATCATAAAACAACTAACAAAAATTATTTGAACTTTGATATGGCTTTGAGAATATTTCATATGAGTCATACGAAATCAAAATTCGCCTTATAAAACAAAGTTATGTACATTATTGTATTCTGCTTTTTATAAAGTTACTTTACATCCATTACAGTTTCAAGCCTGTGGTCTGGGTCAGTTTTTTATTCAAGCCATATATTTTTTACTACTGGCTAGCTAGGCCTGTAGTAGCTTCATATACCCTATTATCTAACTTAAGATTAGGTCAGGCACAACATCCAGTCCCCGCCCATTAATTTATCAATGTGAAAGGGTAAACTCATATTTTCATCAAAGATAATTTTTTCGCCCATGCTGGGAATCAAAGCCAGGACCCTTATCTCTGTAGGCAGACATGCTACTGACTGAGCTAAGGTGTTGGATGCTTTTTACACTCTTTGACATTATTGGGTTGAACTTAAACAAAACTTTCTTTGTTCATAACCAGGGCTGCTTCAGAACTAGCCAAGTATTCTAATCCTTAAGACTGCTTCAAAAGTTGTCTTGTCCTCAGTGTTAAAGTATGGCTGACATTGATAAAATGAATCAAAACTAGCCATGTCTACAATCCAAATCATTGTTATGTGTTTCAATTATTGACATTAAGGAAGTATTTATGTTACAAAGTTATTTATTTCTTATTCTGAAGCTAGTAGATATGTTTTATTAACAGTGGGAAGAAAAGTGTAGGGAGTCTTACACCAAACTGTGTTATAACAGGTCTACAGGTCCATTTTATACCTTTTTGACTTCGAATCCTGGCCATATGTACTGAAAGTTTTTCCCTTAAAGGTTTTCCACACCTCCTCCATTTTTACTTCTTATATTTAAAAAAATTACACATTAATCTTTTAACTAAACTTTCATCACAAGAATTGCCACTTTTGTTAATTTTTTAAACAATATTTTGAATTTAATCTCGTAGTATTTTTTAGTACTTTAATACTAAAAATTATTTTATTTTGTAGCTAACCTATCCAAACCTAGCTTAACAAACTCTATCCAGTGCTTTCTTGCACTATCTTCTTAACTAAACTAATCTTGTCCAACATTATTGGGTTCAAAACTCTTCATGTTCAGGGAGACTGCTTCAACAATTGCCTTGTCCAAACTTAAATTCAAATAATCTCATAATAAATTAACAATAAATTTGTTGAGCTTTAATTGGTTCTAAATATCCTTTGCAACATACCTCATTTTCACATTATATTGGTTACAATAGTTTTAAACAGTTTTTTGTGTTTATCTCATTTCGGGGAAAAGTGGACAAGGCCAGTTTTTATTCTGTATTACTCTTATATTTTCGATTTGGGTTTGCTTCAAATTGATCATTTGTACTTTGTACACCCTCATGCATGGATTGTAACTCACACCTATTCAGGCTGATACATGTATCTCTTTCCTCCACCCTGTTTTATTTATCCTGGTGTGTGAAGGTGCCGCCACGTAGCAAATTATTTCTATGTTTGTTATCATGTGCGAAAAATCCAATCTAATTTTATGGACCCACCAAGGTAGAGCACAATGATTTTTTGTGCATACTACCACTTACTTTAAACATTTGTGCAACAAAATAAACCTATCATTATTCTTGCAATTAAGCTCCATCCCAAGCCATTCATTAGTTTACTTTTCCAGGATTTGAAGCAAGTCTAATTTTATTCCATTGGTAGTTTATAGATTATTATGCTGAGCCATTTCCTGAGACAGATTATTGGTGTTTCTGTTTTAATTTGATTGTATTAGATTTGTGTATTTAAAAAAAAAAATGTTTAGCTAGAATGTTCATTCATATAATTTTATGTGTTTCTTATTTGGCAGAAGGTACAGGAAGGGTGGATAGTAAGAAACAAATAAAAGAAACAAACACATTATGGCTTGTACAGTAAAAACAAATTATATATATACAGTTCACACTTTACATTGCTGCCATTGGATAAAGAGTTAACGGCTGACCTGCTTACGCGCTAGTTTCGTGTTGAGCTAGAATGCCGAGAAAGAAGAGATTGAGGTTCCAATCTCAGTAGGAACAACTGGGGCTGGGGGTTTCTAAATGGTTTTCCACTCTACCTCCACACAAATGCGGTTTCACTTCCTCTAAATTTAATCTTCCTAGTTTCTAAGCCATTAGTGTAATTAGTACCTAAGTATATATCCTGAACGGATAGTAAGACGTGGGGATAAATATAATTAATAGTTAATGGCTCTCTCTTGAAGAAAATCAATCATTATTGCCCATTCCCTGACCTATGTTTTATTCTATCAAATCTCGTCAGGAGGGAGTGTGAAACTTGTAAACCAACTTCCTAAAAGAGGAAACCAAAGAACACAAAAGGTAGAAAAAGGAAAATTATAAAGAACGATAGTATTCTTAGATAGGAACATGTAACAGGAATAACATAAAAGATAAATATGTTTCCTGCTTACATTGAAATTGTAATATTATAAGTTTGATTTATTTATTTTTCATCAGGAACAGAACCAAGTGAGTTTCACTCTTTGGGGCGAGTTGGCTCCGGTTATACCATGGATGAGTTGGCAGAACTTCTACAGAAGTTGTCCCCTCACTGGCAGCGAGTGAGAATAGGGTACAATCCTCCAGGTCTGGTTTGGACCAAGGAGAAACCAGATGTTTGGATAGCCCCTCACAACTCTCATATTGTTGAGGTAAACGCAAAAGTTACATAATCATAGGAAAGGTTGTCTTGACACAGTCAGGTAGAATTACTATTCAGTTGTTTAGATTGCTTAATATTATTATTATTATTAGCACCGCGTCTTACTACCCGTTCGGGCTATACGCACTTACGCTAATGTGTAATGGTAAGGTGATTGTGAGATGAAATGGAGGACTTACAGTTTAACGTGGAATCCGAACCACGGTGGAGGCCTGGCATTCCCCACATTCACAAGATGTCTTGTCAGAGGTGAAGGAAGGGTTTGGTAATCAGATAAATCTTTGCTGGGACTGAGGATTGAACCCCGGCCGCCCACACAGCACAGAAGTCTGACACCTTACCCCTAGACCGCCAGGTCACCAATTGCTTAATAACTTTATATAACATTTATTTGATAAAGGAAGGTGGTTCTGGTAAAAGAGAGATAGGAACAAATAAAGGGGATAAAAACAATATGCCTCATGGTAAAAAGCAAAACACATTTCCCAATTTACATTGTGGCCACTGCACAAAGAAATTATATTTGCCTTTTAGTAAATTAGTCACCACTACTTTACAATCTCTTTTCAATAACAATTATGCATTTTTGGGATGTAAATATTAAATAATAAGTGTAAACATCCCTTTATTTAATATACTTTTAATATTTGATACCAGACTGTTAATGATGCTTATTATATTCTGTATTAATAAAATGAAGAGTTGGTATATCTGTCTGTCATAAAAAGCGTTGCGTGATATCTACCGCATGTGGAGGGCTAAATTTAAAAATGAGTTGCCTCTGTTCAAAGACATCTGCACCTCGAAGCTGGAATTCTAAATTGTTGATTATATATTTTTTTTAAATCTATTAAAATGAGTCTGAAAAAATTAAATGAAGAGGTTTTTTATCTTTTTGAAACAAAGAAAATAGTTATGTGGCTAACCCGGGTTCCTCTTCTATCTTTGAATATTTATACTTCTTTATTATAATTAACTCTCTCTAGACTGGCCTAAAACATTAAATTTCAATAGTGTGTTGAATCATATTCATTGAGGTGCTCTTGCTTGCAGGAGCCTGCGATTACTTCTAATTTTGAGCTCGAGCTTGGACCCTTAGTGGACACTCGGGTTTGAACTCTACAGCGTTATAGGCTCAGAGAATTCAGGCTTGTTGGATAAAGCTATTTATGTGCTGTATTATATATTTGTTAATTGATGATAGGGATGTGCGAAGTCCACTCTTTCAATAAGAAGTGAACTTGAATTTAAAATAGGAAAATTAATATTTTCAAAGCTGAATCGAAGTTCAAATCTATTTTGTAGGACTGTGCAAAGTCAATTTTTTCAATTCTAAGTTGAATCAAATGATATGAGATATTCCTGAAGCCAAATCTAATTTAGATTATTAAACAAAAGTTTAATGTTGGCTTCAAATATAATATTTTGTGTAACTCTGTAAATTTGGGTATTAAATATAATTTACAAAATGCTATATTCCAAAATAATTAATGTATTTCATTTTAAGACAATAAATTCTAAAATGTAATACAATTATTTCAGATTTTTTTTTACCCGAACTCTAATTTGTGATGAAAATAACAGCAGAAATTAAAAAAAAAGTAGATTAAAAAATCATAAATGCATGTTTTAACCTTAAATTAGGGATGGGCCCTTGGGTCCTTAAGGATATTAAATATTCAAGGATTTGAGACTAATCTTAATTATTTTTTTAAAATCAATTTTTAAAATACTGCTTGTTCGTGATTCAGAACTAATTATAATTATAGTATAAACTTAACAACCAGACCCCAGACCAATAATTTAACACTTAACTGAATGTATGAATATTATAATGATTGGATTTTAAGAAATAATTTCAACAAATAGTGACTATGTGTATTTTCTATTATTCTATTATATGTCAAGAACTCATGAATAGACAATTTTAATATATGTAATTTACACACACACATAATAAGGTACCAAACTTACAGCATTTAATTCCATTGATGATTTGTGTGATTTGAATTATTGTTATATCATCACTTATCATCATCAACAACAATAACAACAACAACCCTTTTCAGCCTGTGGCCGGATCATTTAGTGAAATGATTGGCCTCCCTTGCGGTCTTTTTCCTGACATACTTTATCTCCATCATTTTCTTTGACATCCTCATTACTTGCTCGGACTATCTAAGCCTTGCTTTCTCTACTATCTCATTTACTCCCATCCTTTACAGGATAACTTCTTTCCTAACCTAATCTTGTTTTTCCTTCTGACAGCTAACATGCTCCTCTCAAACTTCATTCCCATGGCCTCTACTTTCCTTTCTCTTCTACATTCATGTCCATGTTTCTGCTGCATATATAACTATAGGTACAAAGTACACCTTATAGATCAACTCCTCCCGCTAACCTCTCTCTTCTCCAACCTTTCACCTCACTCACGCTTCCAATATATCTTACACTCTACCTTTCTCAGCTATACTTAATCTAACTTAGTTTTACTCTGCCTTATACTATTCCTTTTCATTACTATAATTCCACAATTTGTCGTGCCAAATTTCATTCCACACTCCTTCACTTCCTTATTCCATTCCTGTAGCTGTTCTTCATCTTCCTTCTCCTCCTCAAGTTTACTTACCACTTTATTCATCCCCATTGCCATTACCATTACAAATAGTAGTGGTGAGAGCACTCTCCTTCTTCACTCAATGTTTTATTTGGAGCTACTTTGTCCATTGCTTATTCATCTTAACACAACACCTGTTATCCTCATACATACTCTTTACTTTCATTACAATTCCTCTTTCCACTCTAGTCCCTCCATCTATGACCAGACTTTAATTATATCCACATTATCATACACCTTTTCCACATCCATAAATAACATTACCAATTCCTTTCTAAATGTGTACCTTAATTCCATCAGCTGTTGTATAGTGAATATCAAGTCTATTGTAGACCTCTGATCCCTAAATCCGTGCTGTTCATTTTTCCACTTTCCTTCCATTTTTTTTATTATTCCCTTTTCCAGTATCTTCTCATAAATTTTTCTCTAGTGGCATATTAGTGTTTCTCACCTACATTTATTACAGAGCTTCCTCACAAACTTCATTCTTAAAAATTGGTAATATAATTCCTTTATTTCAGTATGGTACCCTATTCATCTTCCATTTCATTATCAGCATCCTGTATAGCCATTGTATTCACGATTATATTGGAAGCTATTTATATAAATTGAAAATACTTGTTAATGTTGTTTCTTTACACAGGCTCTAAAGTGGTTTAAAAATAGGAAAAGACAATGTTTGTCAAAGAGGAAGAAGACCAAAGTAGAAAATAAATTCATAACATTATAATTATATGTGTTTCTATACTTATATAATAAGATTTTTAAGTGGTAATTTAGTGGTTACATTAATTTTTTTTTCATTATGGTCTTAATATTTGAAATAATGTTTCAAAACTAAGACTGTATGAGGAAAATCCAACTTTGGAAAGGGAAAAGAATGGGTTCCAAATAATATAGTTTTAACTCATTACTCATTAGTTTTATCTTTTAATTTATTATCCTTAATTTAAACTTTTTTTAAGACATATTTCTCATGTTTTGAACTATGATTATTTTTACAGTAATACATTTTATTTTATGGTAAATTAACTCACTTTTTCTTTTAATTAAACTCTTAACTTTCATTAGATCAAGGCAACAGAAATTGTTGAAGCACGTTCATTTAAAATGAACTACACTCTACGCTTCCCACGTGTAGAGAAAATACGCTATGACAAGAACTGGAACGAGTGTCTGACAACCATTGAATTTGAAAATTTAAGAAAGGTACGATTGGCTCATTGTCTTATATAATTAGTTGTGGAAAGCTCTAAAAAATACTTTGAGGTACAGTAGAACTCCAATTATATGGACTAATTGGGGATCGGGCCGATCCGGATATGCAGAAATTTGGATAATTGGATGTAGCTCAGGAATAATTAAGAAAAAAATGACATCTAACAAAATAAAAAATTGATAAAACTAACTAAGCAAACATAGGTAATGTTCTATTAAAATACATTAAAGTATGTAAATATAGTAAAAACAAAATATTAAAATACGGTATTAATTGTATACGAATTTATTTTAGTATTTCTATACAATGTAGTACGTGTATACCTATACTCTAATTTACTTGGAACATCTCAAATAGTGTACGTTGCTTTGAAGAAGTCACTCGTTTTCGTGCCGCTAGATTCCGCAGGTGCTTGACTGCAAGCAGTTATACACCTCCGCATTCGGGTTGCCATTCCATCCCCTTTAAGGCGTTTTCAAAACACGTAAAAGCTTCTCTGTGCGTAGGAACAGTTTCATCTTCCATCCCTTCTCCAGTTTCTTCATCTCCTTGCTGTTCATCCACAACGCTTTCTAAGATCTTGTCATCTGTCATTATCTGGAATCCTTGATCATTCAAGTCACACAGAAGCCACTTCTCCACATCATAAATATCACATTCAGAACATCCAGAAATTCCCTTCACAATGTTCACAATTTCATCCACGCTCACTTCTTGGTCCAGTTCATTAGCCTTATTTTTTGTTTCTCCAATTCAAGTTGTTCTTTTTGTTGATGTGCCATTTATTCTGTTCCAAGCTCGTTTTAGTGTCAAGTTTTTAACATGATTCTAAGCTTCTGCAATTGAGTAACATCAGTCTTTCATATTTATTTTCTTGTACGAATCCAGAACACTTTCTTCACCTTCCTCGGCCAAGAGTAACTTACGGAGCAGTTCCCATCGGTAGTGTCGTTTGGTGCACTCAATTACACCCTGGTCCATGGGCTGCAGCAGACTTATGACGTTTGGTGACAAGAACATGCACTTAAAGTCCCTGTTTTCTCTCTTGAGAAGCTCAATTATTGATGGATGAGTTGGTGCATTGTCAATTAAGAGTAACACCTTTCCCGATTTTCATGTTTCTGCTTTAAATTTTTTTACTTCAGGTATGAAAGTTTGGTCCCACCATTCCAAAATTTTTTTAGCCGTCATCCATGCACTTTTTTGGTGCATGTATGTCACTGGCAAATTCTGTACGTTTCTAAAGCATCTTGGTTTTTTAGATTTACCAATCAATATCAAAGGTAGTCGCTGATTACCGGTAGAGTTTGTACAAACGAGCATTGTGACACAATCTTTGCTTACTTTATGTCCTGGAGCAGTTTTTTCCCTTTGGAAGCTAACGTTTTTCTTGACATTGCTTTCCAGTTAAGACCGGTTTTGTCAGAGTCCGTTTAGTTGGAGTTCTACTCTATGTGCAAGAGAATATTTTGGGGGATGTTGCCAGATACATTCTTTTAAATTATAGTCTCTAACAAATAATAATTTTTTTCCACAGTTTTAATTGCCATCCAGGCTAACACTAAGGGGATATGAACGAGAAAGATAGTATTTAGATTAAATGTACCCATTTTTGATTAGAGGGAGGGTAAGAAACCATTAAGTGTATGCAAGTGAAATTTAATATATTATCAACTTATTTTTTTTAACGAAACCATTAGCATTATTGGCTGACAAACTTTTGTTATAAGATAAACAATGTTGGAGATTGTCTCTAATAAATATAATAGTACATCTTATAAAGCAAAGAAGATTTTAAAGAAGGTCTTTAACTTTTATTTTTTGCAAGGATTACGGTTTCCAGCCTGTGGCCTGAGTTATTTTTATATTCAAGCTATATATTTCCCACTAGCAACTTGTTAGTCCTGTTGTAGCATTAAGTGCCTTATAATCCAACTCGAGTCTAGGACAGGCACAACATCCGGTCCCCAGCCGTTAATTTATCACTATGAATGAGAAACCCACATTTAATCATCATTGAATTCTAACATTGCTTGTACAGTAGTAGAACAAAAGATTGCTAACCAAAAGAGTACAATTAATGGCTTACCAATAACAAAAAAAGTAAAAGAAGCTCAAAATTCCCTTGAACATCCTTAAGGAAAAATCATCCTCAATATACCAGGTTTAAATTCGAACGCCAACCTCATCACTAGCAAACCAGATTACACAAGCTTGACATTTAGTCTGTTAATTAATTTTTGATCCTTTGGAGGAGGAAAGGCCTGTAAAAGCAACTTTTTTAAGTTCTTAATAAGTACACATATGTGACGGTTGAAAATATAAGAATAAACCAATAAGGCTTGACATGTTTTAGGAATATCTACATATAGTAATTTTGTCTATACGCCAATAGGAAGCTTCAGGCAAATTGTACTCTAGGCATGTGAAGCCTGAAGATGACTCCGATGGCTCTCCTAAGAAGAAACGACAGATGAAAGAACTTCCTACTCTGGCCAGTCAGTTTCGCGGAGCCGACCTTTCTGGAATCAGTCAATCATCAGCTCTCCTCTCCAACAAAGAGTTTTGTGTTTTTACCGGCTGGAAGACCCTTACCAAACAGGAGATTGAGACCAAGATTGTAGAAAATGGAGGCACTGTGGTTCAGAATCCAGGTAACAATGCTATTTAATTGAGCAATAGTTCATAAACTAAACTTTATAATCAATAACTGGCAGGCTTAACCTGCTTCGGTGGCCGCATAGTCTGGTGCGCTACTATTTTGCAGTAGACTAAACTTCCGATGACAGGGAGCTCAATGTTCGAATCTTGGTCGAGTGTACTGAGAAGGGTCTCGCCAAAATTGTTTTCCATTCTCCTTCCATGCAAATTCGGATGCTTTTAATATAACCTTCCTAATCCTTCAAATCATTAGTGTAATTAGTACATAAGCATACAACTCAAACGGGTAGTAGGACGCTATAGAAAAAACTGGGGAGGTTTGTTCAGTACCAGTGAGCTCAACTACCGGGCTCAACCCCAAACCCAGGAGGTCAATATTTTGTTTGAATCCCAGCTGAGTTTGTTTTCTATGCTGTGGTTTTCTCATTTCCCTAGTGAATGTTGATTAATTTATTTAAATTCTACCTCATTCTTTTCTTGAGTTAATATCATTATTGCATTTCAATTATTTTCACCAATCAAATTTATGAAAAGAAAACAATTTTAGCTATTCAAAAACCACAATCAATATTTTTATAATACTCTAAAGGTCTTAATGTTAAAAAAAAAAAATCTTAAGCTCTTTTATAAAATAATATTTTTTTTTAGCACCTTGTCTTATTACTTATTTGGGTTAAATGGTTATGTATTAATTACGTTAATGGGTTAGGCATGAGGAAGGTTGAATTTAGAGTAGGGATGTCAAATTCATTAATTCGATACCCTCGATTCTTAGCTTTCAACAAAAGTACTGACAACCAAGCAAAATAGCAAATTTCAGAATGAGTAGTAATTGATAGAGACATGCAAAAGTCAAGGTTATTTTTTAGGGGGAAAGTGGTGTTATTTTTATCAAAAAGTGATGATATTACCTACATCATTATAAGTCAAATTAGTATTCATTAAAAAAAAACCTAAGTCCAGATAATGGTTGCACGCTTCTGGGGGCAGAGCAAATTAAACACCATCATTAGGTTACTAGCTTACTATGGTGAGCACACAATGATGTTTAATTTTCTCCCCATAAATTATATAAATGGCTCCATTAATAATCAAATGTGCCATTGTATTCTGGACTTGTTCCAAAATAAGTACTATAGGGATGTGCGAAGCTTTAAAACTTCAACTTGGCTTCAAAACAAACATCAGCTTCACCTACGCCTCCAAACAAATTCTGACTTCGAAGCTTTGCCAATAAAAATATTGACAGCTAAAACACTCCATTTATGTCTAATAATAACCATTCTGAGCTGGTTTGTACATTACAAATTAATATTTATAATGGAAAAATCTGAAGAAATTGAATTGAATGTTGGGATAGTAACGTGATTTGTCAGAGTAACATGAAATATTACAAACAGTTGTGCAATAAAACATTTTCCAAGTGAGCTTAGTGCATAAAGTAATAGAAATAACCACATTGCTTCAAATTGAAAAATTTGATTTGGCACACCGCTAAAGTACTGTATTTATTATTTATTCTATGCTGGCGTCCGAGGTTCAATCCTTGGTCCCGGCAAAGATTTATCTGATTACCAAACCCTTCCTTCACCTCTGACAAGACATATTGTGAATGTGGGGAATGCCAGGCCTCCACCGTGGTTCGGATCCCACGTTAAACTGTAGGTCCTTCATTTCATCTCACAATCACCGTACCATTGCACATTAGCGTAAGTGCGTATAACCCGAACGGGTAGTAAGACGCGGTGCTAATAATAATAATAATAATTTATTTCTTCACTCTAAGCTAATTGTAAAATACACTTTTTTTACACTCTCTAATAAAAACACTCATTGTGGCCAGATTATTTTCCTTAGGTTTCATTCTTTTGTTGGTCAGAATTATGTTGGACATCACAAGAAATCTTTGAGTCACCTTTAGCACATGGTAACAAAACTTAACAAAACCTCCTCCCCACACGTTTTTCACCAATTCTTATGACAAATCCTCCTCCTCTGCTGTTTTCAACTGAGTGATTACCTAAGTGTGATGTCTGGTACATTCAGACATTTCAAACATTCTCCTCTTAATGTTTCTACTGATTTGATGTGTTTCATGCAGGAATACCTGCAATCCCATGATAAAGTATCATTGCAGAACTCTCATAAAACTGTCTGCATTTTTCATTCATATTGTGTATTTAACTATTTATTAACATATTCGGAGAAAAATCAAATATAAATACAGACAAAACATTTCACTCTCAGTAATGCCAAATTTGATATCGTCGAATATGGGTAATATTCTCGAAGCTCAATCAAAGTTAGAATATTATTCTATTTAATTTTGAGTAAAAATATAAAGTTGACATTGAGTGTATTTATCTAACATCAAACTAAATATTGCTTTATTTTTTCCTAACACTAATATTTGTAGCTTATTGCCAACAAATAAATGTTATATTCCCTTTATCTTTGTATTAAAAGCACTTTTTTTGCATACAGCCTGAGTGAGTAGTAAAAAACATACATTTGTTTTAATATAATTGGATTTGCACTCCATGTTGTTTCACTAACCTTTTTACACACAATATAAAATTAACAAAACACAAAAGTTAACGGACATTCAATAACAAAAACACTGTTAGAGGAAAATACCAGTTTAAGGTTTGTGGGTACGTTTATAGGTTTGAGAAGTCGAGTGTTACAAAATTTTAGTTTTTCTGTTTTAAAAATCAACAAGGAAACCTTTGATTTTATAAATCCATTTAAATCTTGCCATGTGAATTACTAAAAAGAATACTAACTTTGAAAGCATATCATACTTCTATAGCAAATATTGAAAATAATACGACCTTGATGATAGTAATTTCACTCATAAATTAATTCATGTAATATGTATAATGTAACCAATCTTTTGAAGAGTTTTATTTAATTTTATTTTCGGTAAAACATCTAAGAGACTATCTAAATTAACATAAATTTTTGTTTATACGTACTCACTATTGGCTTATGTTTTTAAAAACAATCTAAGGAATGTCATGTTCCTCGCACATGCACTCAACTATCTCTCAAGTCTGCCACTAGCCTATAGTCCAGGTAAGATAGTGTTTTTTCTTAAAATAAATTAACCAACCACTTTCTCAACGTGATAATTAGGAGAAAAATCATAGAAATTGAATGTATATACTTTGGACTAAATTGACTTGTAGCTTTTACGTTTAAAAAAATCATAAAAAGTGCCGAAAACTGGTATTTTCACTTTTAAGGTGTGAACATTTTTTTTCTTCGAAAAACAAAAAATAGTCAATGATAGTGGTTAAAAAAACAAAAAAGATGACCCCTGGTTGATTGAAATTGGTTAACAACTTTTTTCAATAAAAAATCAAAACTGCGAAAAATTGTCATTTTTTGTCATTTAATTACAGGGGTTGTAATTGTCTTAGGAACTTGTTTTGGGGCTTAAATTGTAGCTCTTGTTAGTGCCTACATACAATAAAAATTTCATGCAAAAATAATCATAGCTTTTTGTGGGAATCGTGAGTGTGTAAAAACACAATATCCCGAAAAATAGCTTTGAAGCATCCGATAATTGTCATAGAGTGATTTTTCAAACTGCTATTTGTTCTAAAAGAGTTTATCTACAACCCCCATATAGTGAAATGTAAGCAGGATCCAGTTTAATAACTAAAAAGTGTGTCTGAAAACTGGGGTGTTTGTTGCTTCGGGCGCTCAGGCGTGCGAGCGGAGGAGAAGTGGTGACGTGGTGGGGGAGCCTCTCTGGCAGCCAGGCCTAGTGACGCATAAGAAGGAAGTGGTGAATGGATATTTTTGATGACTCACATTGGCATGATATTATTTGCCATTTTTAATTTTTAATTGAAACATTGGTATTATCTCTGTGTTTTGGGAACATAAATAACATCAAAGTCTTTAATTATTACACTAAAGGTTGGCCTAAGTCATTGTCATCAGATTGCTCATAGCTGAATCATTAATTTTCCCTCAGAAAAGACATCACAGCCCATGGTGGGCCTCTTTACTATGATGAGCGTCTATTAGTTCCATTTAAACTAAGGCGCTTCACCCTTGAAATCTTTCATGCAACTCACCTCGTTTTGAAAAAATCAAGGCTCAAGCGTCTCGCAGCTTCTATTGGCCAGGAATCAACTCTGATTTGAAAATTTTTATACTTGCGTGCTCAACATGCAATCAATTTCAACAGTCTAAAATAAAAGACCCGCTGAAAACTCATGACATCCCGGATTTAGCCTTTGTTAAAGTTGCTGCGGATTTTGTGAATTATAATGACGATAGCTATCTTGTTATTGTGGACTACCATTCACGGTGGATTGAGGCTGAGAAGGTCCTGAGTAAGTCTGCTTCCCCTGCTTTAAGTAAGCTCAAACCAATCTTTGCACATTTTGGGATTCCCAAACAATTCATGTCTGACAACCAACCTTTTGACTCATATGAATTCAAAGTATTTGTTTAATCATGGAATATTGAATTAGTAACCTCCAGTCCTCACTATCCCCGCAGCAATGGTTTGGCTGAGAAAGCGGTTGGAATTGTTAAATTGATGTTTAAAAAAGGTGCAATATGACTGGAGAATTTCCACTTTTCCTTCTGGATTATAGAAATAGCCCAGTGGCAGGGCTTCCATACTCACCTGCTCAGCTTCTTCAAAGTCGCACCCTAAATTCTATACTGCCTGTATAGAATTGCCTCTTGAAGCCAGAAATAACTATTGATGACAAGACTGCTCGATTCTGTGAGCAATTTTTTTAACCCTGAGCAGAATGTCTTTATTTGGAACAACAAATTGTGATTTTGGGAAGAGGGCAGTGTGGTTAAGGTATTGAAAAAACAGATCATATCTGGTGTGTATAAAAGGAAAACTTTATAGACGAAATTCACTTCATATTAGGCCCAGGAACTCTTGTAATGACCTGTGGAGATCATGATAGGGTGAGGAGCTTTGGTGATGATATGGGTGAGCTTGAAGGATTAAAGGTAACACCATCATCCTCTCCTAATAACAAGTCAGAGGACATAATAGCCTCAACTTCTCAGTATCCTAATTCAGAAACGAATACTATGCCTCTTGGAACTAGTCTGCCTAATATTGTTATAAGGTCTGGTAGAATTGTCTACCCACCAAAATGCCTTGACTTATGATTCTGTATTTGAAAAAAAAAGAGGCATGATTAATAAGTTGTATAGTAGCGCCTAACTTGGCTGAGGGTTGATTTTGCTGGTAAGTTGGCCTCACTGTGTACGATACTTTGTGTTTTTTCTAACATGGATTTATTTATAACCTTCATGTACAATTCAATCATAGCTTGTACTTTATGTAAATGAGACGTCTTGAAATTGATGATTATGTCTCAAAGTTAATTTGTATGTAATAATAAAACAACTATCAGAATTTACAATTATTAACTTCAGATTTTTTTCCATATGAATATTGTCTTGTATTGTACATAACAGCTCAAAATGGCAATAATTTGCCATTATTGATGAGAATTTTTCCAAACAAAGTCACAGTTGATATTTGTTTTGAAGCTTTTCACATCCCTATAATGTACACTTAAGACAGCAAGATTTCCTTGATTTTACCCACTATGGTACAGCTTACATGATAGGGCGTTATTAAAGCCTTTTAAGATAGTATTGCAAGCTTTCACCATAAACAAAGTGTACACAATAGCACAGAATAACAACAATTAGAAAAATTATGTATATTAGCTTTCGATATTTTAACTGGCGAAACTTCGTAGTTGTTAAAGTTTGTTTTTTTAACCGGAAACAAAGCTAACAAATAATCCAAGCTAGTTTTTTAACTATCTCATACTCCTCTTATATTACTCCCAATTTTAAATCTTAGTTTTGAACCTTTCCATACATTTGTGTTTGCAAGGTCCAGATACATTCTGCGTGCTGGCGAGTGAGTGCACACTCCGTGTGCGCAATATAGCAAAAGTCGGCCGCTACGATGTGGCACGTCTTGACTGGTTGATGGCCGCAATGGAGCAAGGCGTTAGGGTGCTGCCCCTATGGACACCAGCTGACCTCCTCAGCATATCCCCACAAACCTCAGAAGCACTGGCCGCACAGTTTGACAAATATGGAGACAGTTACACACAACCCGCTACTCTGGAATCGCTTAAATACTCGCTTGCGCAAGTTGAAAAGCTGGTAGGTGATAGTTTGTTATTTCATAGTTGCTTTACATCATGATATAGTAGTTATAAAAGCAAATTAAAATAGCATTTATGTACGAACATTGAACACACACATATAGTACTGTTGACTGGGGTGACTTTGCTCAGTGGGGTAATTTTGCCCCATTTTGAAAAAAAAGATTTGTCCTCAGATAGTAGTTACTTTAAAGACCACCAAGTTTGCCTAAATACCTTTGTGGAACCCTTTAAGGTATTTGCAAGACACGCAGGAGTTATTATTGACTTATCTGTATGAACAGCTGTTTTATCGTCTTAACAAGGAATTTTTAGTGTCCTTGTACGTTTGTTGGTGCAGCCAAAGTACCTAAAATTTATGTAGCAACAGGATTTTTGTAGAAAAAGATATTAAAAAGACATAAGAAAAAATAAACTTGTTCATTTAACATCTCGTTAGGGTTTCATTGCCCAAATATGAATTATGTGCTTAAAAAATGTAGCTAAACAGGGGAATGGGGGAAGGGGGGGGGGGGCAAAGTAACTCCTCAATGGTAGACGGCTTTGTCCACGCCCTTTAAGATTTTTATCGGACAGGATGATTTACAAAATTAAAAATTAAAAATAATAAACAGAATCTATGAACTCTCCCACATGTGTGACAATTTTTTGTTCTTCAAAATTCACTTAAAAAGCACACAAATTTTGGACAGAAAGTCCCCCAGTTGACGGTAGGATTTTTGTAGAAAGAAACTTTTTTAAATAAACAAACCTTTTTGCAGTTAACATTTCAGATATATTGCAATAATATTAATATCTTATAGGTGTTGATAATATTATTTATCAAAAGTGTAGCTGAAAATTCCATGACTTTTCATATAATATATGAAAATTGTTTTAACAACTCTTATAACTTTTAAAAAAGTTGTTTGCTTTCAAAATCAGACCATATGAATACACAAAGTCATTAAATTCCTAATCAAAGGGATAATGTATGAGAAAAGTGAGAGAAACTACACCAGCATCCAGCATTTGATTGGAGACAGAATGGAAAACCATTTAAATGAAGCCTCTCAGGACAAAATAAGGAAAACCATTTATACACCTTCCATTTACTCTGAATGGTATAAGGCTTACTGTACGTGATTCCACTATGGTTTAGCTTGTAAGGTATTCTCATAGTGTAATTGATCGAGGTAAGCTTGATACCCACACAAAGCTTAAAATAATAAAATAAATCCTGTCTACCAATATTCACATCACAAGAGGACAATGTGCTTGAAACTGATATTAACAATCAACATACCACAAATAGTTACCTGCATGTTCCATTAATTTTCCTCCCTTTCTAGCTTGAACCAATTATTATTATGAATAATTTGATTTATTGATTGTAAAAATCATATTATGTTTGTGCCTTTTATTTGGAGATTGGTCGAATCCCATGTTTCACTACTCAAATCTGAATCTTTTTATCTTCTGTTGAATCTCAAATACAAATTCAAATCCTCAAATTTTTAAGAATGTACTATTTTTGTTACCATGAAAATATTTAAAATTGAGTTTAAAAATAGTGTTTTAAGGCTTGGTGCCACTGACAAAAATGTATTTTTTATAACATAAGCAGAGTTATGCAAAAGATGAAGTTATTTTTAGGGGAAAAGTGGTGTTATTTTTCTCAAAAAGCAAATATATTTTATGCTGAAAACGATGTTATTATTTATGTAAATATGAGTCGAATTAGTATTCATTAAAAAATTACAGGATTTAGGTTCAGATAATGAAAGCACGTGTCTGGATACACAACAATGTATACACCAACATTAGGCTACTAACATATTATGGTGAACACGCTATGATGTTTAATTTTATTTCCATACAGTAAATAAATGGCTCCATTATTAATCAAAAGTGCTGCTACTGTATTCTGGACTTGTTTAAAAATAGAGCACTATATTTTTATTTATTTACTCTCACCAATTTAATTGTAAAATAAACCTTTCTCACACTCTCAAATGAAAACATTGTCATTATGGTCATATTATTTTCCTTAAGGTTCGCTCTTTTGTTGGTCAGAAAATTGTTGTGGGTCACATTAAATCCTTGAGTCAACTTTTACCCATGGTAACTATACTACCTTCTCACATGTCTTTTGCCAATTCATAGGAAAAATCCTCTTTTATGTTTTTCTGATTTGATATGTTTCAAGTAGGAATATCTGCAGTCCCACGATACAGAAATGTTACAGAATTGTTACAGAATTCGCATAAAACTGTCTACATTTTTTGTTCATATTATGTATCTAAATATTTATTAACATATTTGGAGAAAAATCAAGTATAAATATGCACAAAACATTTCACACTTAGGATTAAATATTTCAATATCATTACTTTAGATTTTTACAAATAGCAATATCGAAATAATCAATTGTCAATCCATGTTTAGACCAAACATGACTGCCTGTTTCAAGGTCTATAATATATATTAATGTCCTTGCTTGAACCTAGCATGAAATCTTTTTAAAGGCTAAAAACAAAGAATTGATCTATTGAAATTTAAATTTTATGAAGGTATCAAAATGGGTAAAAGTAGAAATCGTGATTTTTAATGTTACCCTAAAAAAAGCCTTAATATCTGTGAAAATACTAATATATCCTATGATTTGTTTTATAATTTTAAAATTTGCAAAAACAAATACTACCCATAATGACAGCCTTGGCATAACGCTATCACCAGTGTTACCACATTGAAAATTATAATGAATGATGTGGTATTTGCCGAATTACAAATAAATTCTGTTTATTTAAAAAAAAAATTTAATTTGTGTTGTTAATTGTGTGAAAACAATAAAATTCACCTAAAAATGCATGTTATAGCAAATGCGAATGTTTTATGTCCCTAGTCATAAACAACATAGAAAACACTTTTTAGCTTTTATGTAAATCAATTAAATTGATACATTTTTATCTATAGCTGGATCTAATCCACAATTTTACAAATCTGAATATCCAATTTACCTTTGAATCTCAAACACAAATCTTGGTAAAATTTATGAACATAACAAAAAATATAAATATAATAGGATGATAGGATGGTAAAAAATAGAAATAGTAAATAAATGTTAACATTTATACATTCAGTTAAAAAAAAGATGAGAGGTTCAAATTTGAAGATTTCTCAAATATCCTAAAGGAAACAAGGGATTCTAACGATTTAAGGTGTCTAGCACCCACCCCTAATTTTTCCCTTTTTTGTAATCTTGTTAAGTTCCAAACCACACACATATATATAATTCCTTTTACAAATTAATTAAACTGTTATATCAAATCGAGGTCTTCATAATTGTATTTGAGATACTTTTTTGTCTCCCGGATTCCTTAGGATTCTTGGAATTCGAGCATCCCATCTCTACTTTTATCTGTTGCTATCCCTCTTTCCTGTACATTTTCTATGTAATGACTTTATATACCTCAAAAAGTTAAAAAGGCTTTTCTTAAAGATGTAATTCATTTTAGTTAGAGTTGGGTCGAATCCTATATTTCTCAAATTTGAATCAAAAATTTTCTTTTGAATCTCAAATCCAAATTTGAATCCTCGAATCTTCAAAAGTACATTTTTAGTTTGTCAAAAAATTGAAAAGAAACAAATTGACATAATAAAATATCCACTTATTAACAAAATGTTCTACATTTGATTACCAGAACTTAATGCCAAATTTAAAGGAAATTTCATATTTATAGCAGTGTTTTCATTTCATATTTACTTAACTTAGTTAGCCTATTAGGAAATGATTTTAACAATGTGTAATGTCATTTAAAGTTAAATAAACAGACCTTCTAATTTTGTCTGAGTAGGCTAGGGGCAGGTTCATATAGGCTCTGTTATTTGTATAAATTGAAAATATTTTAAATAGAACATTAGCATAGCAAATAAAACTTTTTTTTAGAAGGTTTGGCATCACTGAACATTCCTATTCTGTTTATTTGTCTTGTAATATAACGTTTCAAGAAAAAGAAGACATTAAACAATACATTATTTTTCTGTAAACAATTTAAAAAAATTAGTTATTCTGTTCTTTTATAATTTACATAACTAACGCAAAATTGTCATCTTTTTTTTCTAATCACACGATTATATGTAATTCCTGAAAAATTACATTTTAAGTTCAATATAAGCCCTTTATATTTGAGATTTTTTGTGAGATTCTCTAATTTTTATATTTGATATAATAATAGTGGCATTATGTTTGTATTAAACATATAACAAAAATTTTTATTTTTACATATTTATGCAGTTATCTAAACACATACTTACAAGTAGAGGTGGGCCCTCGAATCCATCAAATGCTTAAGTGTATTTGAGACCAAATTCTTAATTTATTTTCTTTTTCACCATTTTTCCTGTGAGATTGGTTTTAGAGTTCTAATACTGCTTATTGGTGGTTCAGAACCAATTATAACTGTAGGGGTGAACTTAACAACCAAGCGCTAGACCAATAATTTTAACTCTACTTTTCCTCTTATGTTCATAAAATTTTTACAAGATTCGGATTGGTAAAATAGTGGATTGGACCCATCTCTTCTTAGAAGTTATAGATTAATTGCTAATGTTTGGGGCTGATCTACCAGTTGCAAGAACATTTCGCTTATCTTTATTTACATTGAATCTCACATTAGATAGGATACCTCAACACCTAAAGATATACCACAGCCTATGTAATTTACAGTTTGTACATTTTTTTAAAGGGGGACGCAGTACAACTAACTCCTGAGGACTTAGCAGACTTTGACATTGAGCTGTTTTCAGGACCAAGTCCATATGGAATGTTTCGTTTATGTTATGCATATTTTGATAAGTATGAAAAGGTGAGACTGTTTTACAAAACATGTAATTTGGTGAGTAAATAATATGCAAAGTTTTTGTCATGGGTGTGTGAAGCTCCAAAAAAAAAAAAAATTGACTTGACTTGACTTTAAATATTCATCACTCTACAACTTTGATTTGAAAGTAAAATTCTGGAATCGATAATCACGAATATTTCCCAAAAAATAATAACTTAAAGTTAAAATACACATTTATACTAAATTTTTGTTACTTTGTGCTAATATGTACCCTTCCTTCATCTACCTGTAACATAGCAAGCTTACCTTGCACTATCTCACTATGGTATAGCTTGTAAGATAGGGTCATAGTGTATAATTCATCAAGGTTAGTTTGCCACCTTTCAAGGTAAACATAGTGTAAATCTCAAACTAATGTTCACTTGACGAAAATTTAAAATAAATAAATTACATGAGTACATGCATCTCATGTACTGCCGCTAATGCTGCTGCCTTTAAAAAAAATGCTGTTTCTTATAAAACTCATCAACTTTTTTTTATTTGTTTTTCTACTGCTACTATATTATAAAAATAGGAACCTTGGGTTATTTATTAATTTAATTTTGTCTTTGCAGATAAATGATCCATCATCAAAAGAAATATCAAATCTATACCTTTCTGAACTAGATTTTTGCTTCTATGGTGGTAAAAGTACAGCATTTATAGAAGAACAAACAACTCATGTTGTAGTGCATTCAAAGTATGTATGTGTTTTATGATTTAAAAAATTGAAGTCTGATGAGTGAATGATAAATAATATGCAAAATAAACTTGTATTCTATATTTTAATACCAACTATCAGCACTTTTAAAGGTCTAGTAAAACTATTATCATATTTAAATGTACACACATACCAATAAATTGTGATTTCAATAGTTCACCTGTAAAACACAACACATCATAGAAATTTCAAAGAACATCAAGCTAACCCATCAAATTGCTTTCAATTTAATTCTGTAAGCTCATTATTTCAGTTCTAGTATCGAACCATAATGGGAGTGGCTGTCCCTGAACCCCTACTAAAGGCCAATATTCATAGTCAACAGCTGTCTGTCACTTTTGATAGATATTTGCAATAACCATAAAATAACACTAACGATTTATTAAAATATTATCATTATTAATCACAAATGATTTTTTTTTGTGAGCTATAAACGTTTCTTCCTACCAAAAATACACTGAACAAACAAAAATACTGTATGGTTACAAGAGCGTTTCCATTTATAAAAGTGGCTAGTTTTTGTTATCAACTGCTTTGCTGGAGAAGCTATACTAAGCATGCATTTTGTATCATATTTGTATCCACACAGTACCTTCTTTGTTGGGGGCTATTCTCACTCTCTACCCTCCCCTTCCTTTACCACATACCCCTCTGTGCATTATTTCATAAACCACATCCCCAATAGGTAGAGAGAAGAGTAAAGAATAAGTCATTCATCATAAGACACACAAAACAAGCAATAGAAATAACCTTTATCAAGAAGCTCAAATTGCAAGCCCATGAATCTGTTGATCCCAAGCTTGAGGCTTTATTTCAGGCTTCGCTTGAAAATCCAGATACTCACAGATCCCTATTATATATGTAACAGTAATAATAATTCTGTATTATTTGTCCATTAAATATGTATAAATGGAAGCCCTTTATTATTTTAATAATAATAATAATAATTGTTAGTGTTTACTATCATTATTTTTTACATATGTACTAATTTGTTGCACTTTTATTTCCTATAAATATGATGTGACTCACAATGGTATAGGCCTAAATTTTGGTTTAAAATATAAGGGACGGCCAGCAAACATATCTGGGTGGTGCTGGAGTAGAAATTGTTGAGATGAAACATAAATAGACAAGAAAATACATTTTAAAAATTAACTTTTGTCACCACAGGCAGCTTCTTCAAACACACAATATTAACCCATCCCCTAGCGCATGCACAGCATATCTATCTTCATGGGCCTGGCAGCCATTTTTTTACTCAAATAACATTTTAATTTATTTTTCTCATGTATTACTTCATTCATTGTCATAGCATTGGTAGCTACATCTATCGGCCTCAATATGAAGTATTTGGACTGGCTAAAAGTACACTGGTTTATTGATAGTTGTCATTACAATTAATTATTGCATTTAAACATTAATTCGCATTTACGCTAGGGAACATTTGGGCCAACATTGGCGTTGTTCAATGCCTGCTCCAGGAAAAGGGTTGACTAATGACTAACTGTGGCTCTTGCTATAATTTTGTTTAATATTTTTTCATATTAAATGTAATATGAGACTTATATGAAAATCACTTTTTTTCTTACATCCAATAGTGTTTCCAGCCTATGGTCTGAGTCAGTTTTTTACTCAAACCATATATTTTTCCACTACCGGCTTGCTAGGCCTGTCGTAGCTTCATGTGCTTTGTAATATAACTTAAGAGTAGGACAAGCACAACATCCAGTCCCTGGCTGTTACTTTATCAATGTGAAAGAGTAAACCCATAGTTTCATCAACGATAAATTTTCGGCCATACCGGAAATCAAACCCGGGACCCTTAGCTCAGTAGGCAGACGTGCTACAAACTGAGATAAAGTGTCAGACTTATATGAAAATAAATATTGCATTTCATTTCTTTGAGTGTGCACATTTAACCAATGTTTATTTAGCAAATTAACAAATTCATTTACAAATAGTAGGCCTTAATGTTTAATTTGATCTATGTAATTTTGGATATCACTTTGAATCTTAACTATGTCAAAATTGAATCATCCCATGTTGGGAAAGTAGGAAGTGTGTGGAGCTCATTGGGAGGGTAGAATCGAGTGTTAATAGCTCGACTTTGCATCTTAAGTAATTTTCAAAATCTGTAATCATTTTAAAGAAGCATAAATATTACAAATCAAATGCTCTTAAATTTTTATAAATTGCACTTGCAAGTAACCCAAAGGGGTATTAAGATGCTAAAAAAAACACATTAATAGCAAATTTTTGGATAATTTTACACTATATAACTACATAGAAAGCTTTTCACAACTAATTTCAAATTTGTTTGATGTTGGATAGGTTTCTACAACATTTGGCCGAGATCCAAGCTATAAATCGCCAAAGACCTCACAAGTTCCACTTGGTAACGGATGTATGGGTAGAGGAAAGCGTCAAGACAAGAACAAGACAAGATGAATGCAACCTAGTTGTGGGGTTGAAATAATCATTGTTTATCCAAAATTAACTAGTAAAAAATAACACAACAATTTTGAAATGAATTTTGAGTGCGCACATAATATGCTGTTTACTATTTAACTATCTATTATGGTCATATATATTCTTTCAAGGTAAAAGAACTAAAGTGATGAAAAAGGCCCAGGAAACTGAGAAACAAGCCAAACTTTAATTATTTATTAAATATGTAATACATATTAAAATTTAAAAGATTTCAATGTGTTTACTTTTTTTATGATAGTGTTTGTTGTAAATATTTAAACAACTACTTGCTAATAGTATTAAAAAAGATCAATTTTCTATTAATTACTGTGCAGTACATTGTCCTGAAAATATCCCTTTCTTCAGTTATTACTATACTCCACACAGATTAAAGAAAGTGTAATGATACCGTTTTGGACCCTTCTTAGTTATCTTAAAATCACAGCTGAAGTATAATTTTTATATTTTATACTAAAGAACTTTATGTAATTTTTCCATCCATGGATGACCAGTCAAAATTGAACAATTTAATTTCAGTACAAGATTCTAAACTTGAATTATATCTTAGTTATTATCATTTTAATTAATTAATATTTATTTTACTATGTTTTAAGCCATAAGGCATTTTCAAAGGTAAATTCAAATATATTATGTATTAAATCTTTCGTTGTTTAAAAACTTATTTCGTTCTGTTTAAAAATCTGGTGATGAGCTAGCCACCTTTATGGTCAATTAGTGTCAGGACAACCAACAAGAAGCTAATCATCACAACATCAAACACCTAAGAGCTCTCCTATTGGTTGATTTTAACACTAAAGACAAGGGATCCAAGAAGCAAGGGGTAGGTCATATATAAGGGGCTGGAGCAGGTTCTGTGTTAATCTGGCCCTCTGCGTAAATTGATTAAACGAGTAAGAACTATGCCTATGTCACTTTAATGTTGAATTTAAGATATTAAAAGTGTGATTAATTAAATAAATCATATATAAACATTGGAATTTACTAATTTCAACGATTATAAAAAAAAACTAATAAGTAAATCCTACAATGGGCTAGGCATATATTCGGATCATCAGATAGCCATGTGGTAGCAAATGCACAGTAAGACAACTGGTGTCCCAACCCTGGTGTGTGTGAATGTAAATACAGTATTGACATAATGGTTGCCCAATTGTTGGACATGCACAAGTTATCATCATCATAAAAATCATAACCTTTCAAAGCTCACTAACTTTAAGTGAAATATGTCTTCAATACACAGTATACAGTAGAAGGTCGAAATATTGGCGTCCAACATTGTGGAGGTTCTGTTAAAACGCGGTGAGGAGCATGTGTCCCATTTACCACTAGACCAACACCATGAAACAATAACCCAAGGCAAGCAGCACCATCCTTGAAATCCACTGCAGCCAATTATCTACTACTTGCTCCCACCCTTTGACCCACAAATGTAAAGGCCCTGTAACCTACACTCGCATAGAGTAACTAGTGTTTCAAATTGGTAAAGTGTATAACTGTTAAGTTTTTATTTATGTTTGATGACTTAAATTTATATATAGTATATTTTATTGTAATCTTATTTCACCATCCTCCCACTCCATCATTTTTCACTGTCCAGGACACCCTCTGCGACAAAACCATTAGGAACGGGTGAAATGTTGACCCTGTGTTGCTCTTTATAGGGCTTCTGATGTATTTTGATAGATTAAGTCCCACTCATAGAAAAAATATTTAAACAGAAATTTAAGGATCTAAACATTAACAGCCTCAGCAACATTTTTTTCCTCTCTCACTCTAGCAAGTGAATTTTCAATACACAATTCTGTACACAGTATTAGTTAAAATTTTCCAAACACCAACATCATCGTGAAAAAATTAATTCTATGCCATCATACATTTTAGTTTCCATCCAATATTTCCCTTTTCTTCTTAATATTAAACAACATTACAAAATAAAATAAATTGGTTTTGTAGGTCAATTCCACCATTTTGTTACAAGAATTTAGCTATAAAACACAACTTTTTCATATATTTAATAATATACTTTTAACACACCACCAACACGACAGCTAATTATACATAAATTGAGTTTTTAGTTGCTGATATAGTTATTTACAAAGCTCCGTAATTTTTTAATCTGGAATTTTTTTACAAGGGAAGTTGAAGCTGATAATTATTTCAAAACCAGGACAAAGTTTTGATGCTTCACACAATCCTTCATCTAATATAGTAAAATGTTAGTTTATTATCAAAAACTCTTCTTCTTATCATAACACAAATATATACAGTATACATATATTTCTTGGAGTACATGATATTTTGTTTTGTTAGCAGGTTTTGTATCAGGTTAATTCCCTAACAAGAGAATGACAGTAAAATATCCTTTAAACAACATGAATAAGAGGTTTAAAATGAATTCATTTATCTAATCTCAACTATACCAAACTTAATATTAATATACTGCAGTTGGTAGCAAGGAATCCCCCAAATTCCTAAAAGCCTTTGGAGATACTTTTCAAATGCTTAGTTATTATAAATATAGCTATAACTCGAATGAAAAGATAAAGTAAAAATTGTTTGTTGTGTAAGTAAAAGATTATTATTTTTTTAATCAGACCAATGTGATGAGCAAATTTTCTATTATTTGAATGTAAAATGAGATTTAAAAGAATAATAAATTCCACCTTTTTCTGGAAATAGTATTGGAAAATTGTTAAGTGTAGTAAATAGATTACTTTAATAATCAAACAATATCATCTAGTTTATATGCATACACAATAGAATATTACTTAAAAATATATACACACATTGATTACACACTGGGCAGCTGTTTTTTTAGTTGAGATGCTATAACTAGGAGGGACTGATTCACGGTTTGTTTGTGAACACTGGTACTTCATTGAGGATAGAACCTTGAAAGC
This sequence comes from Timema douglasi, assembly GCA_901482245.1. NCBI lineage: Eukaryota > Metazoa > Arthropoda > Insecta > Phasmatodea > Timematidae > Timema > Timema douglasi. The sequence continues at coordinate 73,796 of CABEEJ010002240.1, forward strand.
GGTTTCCCAGAATTATTCTTGATCAGACTTTCTTGTGACAGCAAATCTCAAGTTCTTTGCCTTGATCGGCACAGCACTACTTTCATTGACACTATCGAAGAAGTGGTCCATGTAAAGAAGCAAGTCGGCCGCGTCTTCTGCTGCAGGCTCAAGATGATGAGATGAGACTGTCACAGCTGTTGAAAGAAATATACATTGTTGCAACACATTAAATATAGACCTACTAATAAATAAACAGTAACTAAAATTAGGGTAATTAACTCCAATATCTAAACTATTGAGTAGTTTTAACAAACTCTTCTTCCTCTGGAAATACTCCACAACACACTACTAAAGGAGAGCAAATATATAAAAAAAAGATATTATAGAAAAGTTATTTAAGAAATTTACATAAATAGTTTTGCACTAACAAGCCATCTAAAGAATGCATACACTTCACATGGAATGAGGTACTTAGGCGTGTACATTTTTCCTGTGAACTTCCATCTCATGATGAATTTTCTAAAATTTATCATGTGTAAACTACCTTTAAATTAATATATTTAAAAAAATCAACATACGTTACTATTAAATCGTGTAAAATAGTCCTCAATTGGCAAAATTGTTAAATCTATTTTCAAAAAACCCACTTCAGCGGTAGAATTGTCCAAGGCGTCAATTTCCTGTTAGACTGGCCTGCTGGAGATGGGGAGATTGGTGTTCGAATACCGCTCGTGTCTACCAAAGGTATTTTACCCTCAATGGTTTTCTACTCTTCTTTCACACAAGTGCAGGTAGATTACCTCTAAAACGCTTCCTTCTTCCTCCCTCCCCCATTAGAGTAATTATTATAGATGCGTATAAGTTGAACAGGCAGTAAAATACTGTGATTAATTTTTTTTCTTTTTTAAATTAAAATATTTCAAATATCAGTAATAAGCACTACTATTAAATAAGTTGTTTAGTAAAAACCAATAATTATAAAATTATTTTTATTGTAAATAATTTGTCAGATACCCATTTTGAGCCAAAAAAAGCTATTTTCAAAGCATTTCAAATTTTATACAAAATCAATCTTTGATAAGCTATCCTTTAATGAATTATTCCCTAAAAACAAGTGTATATTTCTATTTGTCATGTTGACAACTCCCCAGATTTACAAGGGAAGGAGGGGGTGGGGGTTGGTTAGGCCTAAGGTCCCCCAGGTACCACCCACCAAAATATGGACTCCATAGCCCCGGTGGTTTTGGAGATAGCCGGGGGGGGGAAGGTGGGGATGGTCGGTCGGGCCTAAGGTCCCCCCAGGTACCACCCACCAAAATCTGGATTCCCTAGCCCCGGTGGGACCGGAGATAGTCATGGGGAAAGGGAAGGAGGGGGTGGGGGTTGGTCAGGCCTAAGGTCCCCCAGGTACCACCCACCAAAATATGGACTCCATAGCCCCGGTGGTTTTGGTGATAACCGGTGGGGGCAGAGGGGGAGGGAGGTGGGGCCGGGCCTAAGGTCCCCCCAGGTACCACCCACCAAAATATGGATTCCCTAGCCCCGGTGGGACCGGAGATAGTCATGGGGAAAGGGAAGGAGGGGGTGGGGGTTGGTCAGGCCTAAGGTCCCCCCAGGTACCACCCACCAAAATCTGGTCTCCCTAGCCCCGATGGTTCCGGAGATAGCCATGAGGGAAGGGAGGGAGGGGGTGGGGGTTGGTTAGGCCTAAGGTGCCCCCAGGTACCACCCACCAAATTCTGGACTCCCTAGCCTCGTTGGTTCTAGAGATAGCCGTGGGGGCGGTCGGCCGGGCCCAAAGTTCTTCCAGTTACCATCCACTAAAATCTGGACACATTAGCCCCAGCGGTTACGGAAATATAAGGGTCGTGCTGTTTTAGGTTAAGTGCCACCCAAGTGACCTGAGCGTCATAAGAACGAGTAGAAAAAAAACTAATGCTGGCTGAAAATCTCGCGTCTCTGCTCCTACACTTTCAAAAGTTATAAATTCGCGAAAACATCACCTCAGAGTCTACAGTAGCCCCATGGCTTCTTTGGCTTCTTTAGTGCTGACTGACAGCTCACGGCTTTGAAAAGTTACCAGACCAAATTATGTATCCCTACGCCGAACCAAATCATTTGCAAAAACATGTTTAGCAGCTATCACTTCTTACAGTCAAAATTTAGGTATATACCTAAATGTTGACTATCAGAAGTCAGCTGTGAGCTGTCAGTCAGCACCAAAGAAGCCATGGGGCTACTTACTGTAGGTATGTTTGAAAGGCACCATACAAACTGGTAGACAACAAACTGCTCTACGAGATATAAAAAATATTTGGAAGGCTAGGTGCATCAAGTGGCCGACACGACTTGGACCAACTGCTAGACAAGCTAATGTATAGTAGTACAAAGTGATGGACAACCAAGCGGTCGACACTAGCTGGACCATGTGATAGACAAGCTCCCATATAAGAGGACAAAGTGATAGACAGCCAAGCGGCCGACACGAGAAGACCATTTGCTCGACAAACATCGATATGAATCCAGTTAAGAGTGGCTTAAATGACACAAGTTATTTCAAGTTGCGAGGACGCGGTCATCACCGGCAAAACGATCTATCCCAGAGACCAATTTATGTTTTATTTATTTATTTTAGTACATGTATACATCGTTTATAGAGCGGGTAGACCAAAGGTGGTTTTGCTGTTCAACAATCTTAGTGCAAGGTTGAATCTCTGTCTATCTGTCACGAAAACACCTTGTTGGTGGCTTGGCTACCACATTCGATGAGCTCAAGTGGTCGAGTGTTGTATAACGGTACAATACGGAGTTAACGAGCCTGCAATGGGGTCGATGATATTAACAATATGGCCTACGGTTAAAACCAGATGTTTGAATTTACATTCGATGAGCTCAAGAGGTCGAGTGCCATATAAAGGGACAATGAGGAGTTAACGAGTCTGTAATGGGGTCGATGCTATTAAAAATATGGCCTACGATTAAAACCAGTTGTTTAAATTTGATATTTCCAAGTCCAGGAACTTTGGGGTTGGTGGGGGGAAAAATAGAAATGAAAGTAGAAGAGGGTGGCATGACGAGCTGCTGGGAAGTGGAAGACAGTCCAGGGAGCAGTTGTTCATTCTTCGCCCCTCCGTCGTCAGAAGAGCTTCGTGCAGCGCCCTCATGCCGAAACGTCACGGACCTTATGCCAATAAACAAATAAATAAAAAAATTCCAACGCCTCAAATCCTAGCCAATAATTAATTAACAATCATTAATTATTAATCACCAAGAACCAACATGGTCGGGGTGGAAGGGGAGGACATTTAGTACTTGGGAAAAGAGGTCAAGAGGATGGCGGGAGGGGAGCGGGCTATTTATAGCAACTAATCAGAGAGCAGGAGGGTCACGTGACCAAATCTGGCCAACCAGAGAAAAGTAGGTCAAACTGGGATGCCAGGGCCAGAGGGCTACTACCACCACACCAGGTAGTATGGGAGGAAGTGATCCTCCATACCCTGTGTAAGGAGGAGCAATGTTAACCTTATGGGAGAAAGTGAGCTGGAACTGTCATTTCACCTTCTACTGTTTGATCTGAATTTGAATCAAAGCTGCAGATTTTCCTTTTCTTACTGTCAGCAATTGTGATTTATTTAATAGAATAGGATGTTTCTTTAAAATATTTGCAAAAGTTACCGAAGGAATATTTTACATTACTACAAAATACAAAATAAAACCTATACTACCAGACAGACCAGAATACAGCAGTTAAGTATATGTCGACATATAAACCGTTAACAGACATACACATAAATGAGTATCTACTCAGTTTCAAATGATCAAGAAGGCAGTGCAAGTGAGTATCTACTAGATTGAGGTAGACTCTTTTTATTCTTACTAGAATGTTTATACTAGATGTTATGAGAATATACTCCTACAAAGTGCTTATACTTATGCGTATAAACTCTGAGTAAAAACTCCAGTTTTATTCATATTACACATTATTCATAAATTCAGCCATTTATTTTGAGGTTTAACCTTAAACTTTGCCTAGATCAGCAAATACTCACAGCTGAGACTGCTATTAATCACACTCAAAAGAAAATGAGCATAAACTCATCAAACTGAGAATATACTCTCCTTTATTCTTAACAAACATGAGTATCTACTCTCTGAGAGCTATCAGTTGAGTATATACTAGTATGCTTCCATGATGTGAGTATATTTTCAAAAATTGAGTAGATACTTAATAGTTTTATTCATACAAACTTAAGAATTTACTCAAAAATGTTTATACTATACACTCATTTTTATTCATATTACCCAATGAGCGTAGTTAGTATAAAGGCGTATTACGCGAACGGGTAGTAGCTCTCTAGTAGGTATAACGTGGTGCTAAAAATGAAAAATATGTAGCACTAAATATACAGGCTAGATATTGAAATTATCTGTTTGAAAAACAATAAAGATCCTTTTTAATGTCGCTTATTGCCGGTTACTAATTTTACTTACTATTTTAAAACTGTTGTCAAATTTCAAGTTTTAATAAAGACTACTAAGGAATTTTTACTCGATGGTTTTCAACTCTTTCTTCATAGAAAAGTGGGTATATTTTCTCTAAATTATACCCTTCACACCTCTAACCTATTACTATAAAAATAAGATAGTTCATACGTGTGGACCAGCGCTCACTGTTCTTTATTGTTGCAGAATTAATTGCCACTGTTCAATCGGGATATTCTTTTATAATATCATCATTAATTCGAGTTATTTTCACCTACATTTTTACTTTAGCAAACCCTACAAAAATATGTCAAGAAGTTTGAGATTACGCTGACTGGTTGGGGGGACAAATTATTTGAGTGCAGTTGCGGCTCATAGCTAAAATTAGTGGGGGTGCTGCTCCAGAAAATGCTTAACCTTTGTTTTAATGTTGTGTAAAAGGAACAAAACATGTATAAAAAGAAAATTTATTCAGGAACTTGATAAAATCTTAACAAAAAAACCCAAACTTTTTTACTTACTTTAACTTATATTGTTACAGTTCAAGCTTGATCTATTCATTTAAAAATGAAATCCATTTTTATTTTTTTTAATTTGCGCCAAAAGTTCAATAATTTTCTCCCTGATCTCTGGATGACAATTGAGGAAATTTTTCTCCATTGAAAGTACTGCAAGCGCATTTAGTCTTTCCGAATTCATAGTGCTTCTTAAAAAAGTTTGTATTCTTTTCAATGTTGAAAAGCAGCGCTCTGCCTCTAATGTAGTCATGGGAATTGTCAAGAGGATTTTTATCAGTTTCGCAATTTCACTAAAATCATCATCTAGATTATTTTCCAAGGTAAATTTCAGCAGCTCAATTAATTTGCAATATTCATGAATATCAGTCCTATAATAGAATACTTTTAGTTCAGTTTCAAGCTTTTCTTTGTCAATCATGGGTTAAGCTTCAGTGGTCAGTACTATCTCTTTTATGGGATGTTCATTCTTAAATCTAGTGAAGCAATTCTTGTTGAACAATTTAGCAGCTACTAAGTGTTTAGTGGAAGAATATCTGTCCATTATATCAACACATACATAGTCACATACTTCTTTAGTCACAGACACAGAACTTATTTCTTGGGGAGTCAAGGCCATAGTTGAAGTTTTCTGTTAAATAAAAGAACAGAAAAAAAAAAAATCAAATAGAATAGCTGGAGGCAGAATAATCTAATTCTGCACTCTTCTACACTTTATAAAATTCAGGAATATGGTACACGGTTTTTAACCACAACACACGCTGAGTAAAAAAAAAACTTCCTTCCACCATAACGCCAGAGCCGGCACTGTGAGAGCAACAGTGCTTTCTCTACCTGGCAGTCCCACCTTCCTCCCCACTCCCCTCTTATGTGCACATGTGCACAACAGTCTAACACCACGATGCTGGCACTGTGAAGCGCACATTTCCATACAAAGATTTTTGTATATTTTTCATAAACTGGAGGATGGCTACTGAAGTACTGACATTAAGCTTAAGGAATATATATTGTACTACAAAAATAAATAAAGAATTAAAGAAAAAAGGACTCATTATATTAAATGATATCGATAATATCAAGTGGAAATAGGGGGTGCCGCAGCTCTGCAGTGCCTATACACGAGCCGCCACTGTTTAATTCTCATTTTCGTGGCAGAAGAGTGGAAAGCCGTTGAGGATAAACCACCCTCAGTAAAACCGACCTGGATTTGAACCCCGATAAATAACACGGCATTGAGGTGGGTTTTTCACATTTTATTTATCACTCTAGTGCGGGTGCATTTAATCTAAATCACCTTCTCAACCAAACTCAATACCTTAATAATCCTAATGATAAACATCATAAATAAGGCGTAGAATATTAAAATGTCACAGGAAAGACTTTTGAGGATTTTTGATTGGGTTGAGCGGATAAAAATACTGTTCTTTTGATGATGTTAATATTTTTACTAAATCAAACGTTATTAATAATTAAATATAATGTTAAAAAATTAATTACATTAGAATGTCCTTATATTTATTAAATTGAAATATTAATAACGTTGTGTACTATTTTATATTAACAAAGTTAGTAAAAATTGTTGAGTGAGTATTTGAATTTTTCAATGTTTGCAAAACTTATTAATACTTCTATTATACACAAACCATGTTAAACAGGCCATTACTTAGAGCTAAGCTTTACATAATACATTCCGTATTTTTTGCATGGAAGGGTAGTATCATTTATAAAAACAGATCAAAGAAGGGTCAATAGAGCAAATGTCGCATCTGAAATGGTTTGCTTCTCCCACTGTCTGGTAGATAGCAGGGCGTAATCTGATCAAAGCAAAATCAAATAGAGCAGAAGTCGCATCAGAAATAGTTTGCCTCGCACATCTTCTAATAAATAGAAGAATATTTTTTATTATTGTTGAAGCTGTATCAATAGAGATAAAGTACTGTCAGAAATTATGTACTTCTCACATTGATTTATAGAAAGCAGAGCGGACTCAGTACATACCATGACCAATAGAACAAAGGTTGTGTCATAAATTATGTACTTCTCACACTGTCTGATAGATGGCAGGGAATACTTCAAACCCTGAGCAAAGGTGGTGTCGGAAAATACAGTGTGTGCTTTTAACACTGCCTGATAGGGGGCTAGAAATGGTGTGCAGGACCGCCGCAAGGGGCGTGTGAAGAGGGCAACTACCCGGGGTGTTAGACTCGAGGGGGCGTCGTACCACTGATGTCTTAAAAAAATGTACGTAAAGCTTTTTTTTAAACTAATGCATTGTCCATACATATTTGATATTTTACTAACTTCCCTTGGCGTTTCAGGGCGATTTGTATCATTGTTAGGACTACTATGCCGTATACAATTAATATTGTTCCCAACCTCAAACACAAAGCTGCGCAACTCATGTAATGTGGCGTTGTGTAAACACTGCGAGTTTCATGAGTGTTACATGTGGGGGCAATATCCTAAATTTTGTTGTTGATATGCATCAAAATCATCCGTAGAATATGTTTCGCCCTTTGAATAACTTTAAAATCCATACAACTTTTTGCAGCTCCTACAAAGCGTTGGTAAATTTTTAGTAAGTTAATCTAGACTATAGCTATTTTTGGGGCTATGCCATTGGAGACACAGCCCCTGATCAAAGTGAGCAGATAGGTCCATTAAGAGTAAACATTGGAAACTAACAGGGTCACATGTTGTCCCCTAATGTTCCAAAAGTCCACGGTTACACCACTTGTACTGCGTGGAATAAAAATTATAAAAAACAAATAAGAGGGCTATATAAACCCTGTAAATTGAGCCCTCGCTTTCTCTCTCTCACTGATAGCTTTCGGGCTGATAACTCTCTGGCGGGTAGCAGAGAGGTTCTGAACGTTGTTATTTTATTCTGGATTCTTTGTTAAACCAACTTGTACTTTAGAAGCAATAAATAGTTCATTTATCATAATACTTCGTACGAGTTTATCTTCCAACTCTAAGCTTCGAGGTTCCCATCAAAGATTTAGAGTTGCAGATAATCAAACGTTCCTATCCTCTAGTTCCTAGAACTGATCACTCCGGGATACGACATCTCATTTCCCAACAAAGCATGGAGATTTCTCAACAATATAATATAATTGCCAGAAAAAGATCAACTGCTCGATTTCTGCTCAGAGTGTGAGCTTATTCTGTGCAAGTATACAATCTTAAAGTCTGAATCGGACATTTATGGGCTTCAGTTGTCAGAGGAACTAAGACATATTCAGCCCACAATTGTGTATACAGCATCAATCCCATCCCTGGAAGAGCTACAACATAATTTTGTTAACAAAACCAAAACGCATGGGTTGTTTCAAAACATTTGAATAGCCCTTCACAACCTATTGACCATACCTATCGCTCTAGCCAGTGGAGAAGTAAAACACAGAAGTAACACGTATTATATTCATTCTTATTTTATTTATATTGTTGTTTTATGCTTTTGATGAAAGTCACAATATACTGTATTAATACATTTCTAAACTACTGTAATAATTGAGTCATTAAACCTTCATACTTCAGATAACGTGCCTTTGTGATTGACAACTAAGAACACGTTGACATATTTTGCTCCTCAACATTGTATAAAATGTTAAGGTGTGAAATATTACAATACATAAAAATGCAGGCGAAACTCACACAACGGTCATGGCAAACAATGGGTAAAACCATATATATTTTGCAAATTATTTTAAGATCCTTAAACTTAAATCATAGAAACTTGTTTTCCTTCTCTAAAAAACGGTTAGGTAAAGAATTAATAAAAAAAACTGGATGCAGGAAGTCCTAAAATCTTTACAGAATTTCAAATTTCATATTTTAAATGTTAATTAGGGTCACTGCTTAGTATAAAAAATAATGTTATATATAAATTACAAAAGATTCAATAAGCTATAACAATTTTTTTAAATTGACATAGACATCTGTATAAAAAATAATGTTATATATAACTTACAAAAGATTCAATAAGCTATAACAATTTTTTTTAAATTGACATAGACATCTGTAGCTTATCCATCCTTTCAAGAGCACAAATGTTATAAAGGAGGAGGCTCCATAAACAAAGTTCGCCAAGAGTTCACCCGGGTACAAAATTAAGGACTCCACACACCCAGGCGAACGTGAATGCGAACTACCCAACACATGGAGGTAAATGCAATGGCACACACCGGCGAGCGGGGCTGCGCGGTCAGATGCGCGGATCGCTCATGTCGGGTTGTTCGCCCAGTCTATTAGCGGGCAGCAACCATGTTGGTGCAGTTTGAGGCAAGGTGTTGGGTTTCCGAGCTTTTCTTGTTTTTGTTTTGTATCTTTCTAATCGGTATGGCTCCAGAAACCACGGAGTGGCTCATAGAAGCTGTTATGGAGAATGACATACTGTACAGTAAGAAATTGAATGACCATAAGAACAGCAGATTTACGAACAGGAAGTGGGACGGAATAGGACCTATGTTTGGAATGAGGGGAAAGATACGTAGCCTTTACTAAAATTCAATATAGAAGAAGTTATGTGATACTTCCACAGCGCAAATTACACGCACACACACATCCATTACTATAAAGACCTCGACCAGAACCACGCAACTCGTCATTTGATCGCACGAGTAATTTGCACTGACGCGTGCTCACAAATCCTCCAACGGATCGAGTTCGCGTTCGCCTTGGTGTTTGGAGTCTTTAATGTTTGCGGCGGCCATGATGGTGTGCTTCTCACACAGCATCAAGTTTAGTACACCAGACAGCCGTTTGGCGGGATTGCATGTATATGATCATAAAGCTCTGTATAGATAAAGTACGGTCATCAAGCGTCGTTTGCTACGATGCCGGCTTGACTGACCCATCCAGTATATTGAGGCAAATGGGGTAAAAAAGAGTTTGTCGGAATATCTCTACAACTTGTTCAAGTAACGTGATTATTTTTTGTCAGAAGATAGCTTGGATAATAAATAAGACGTTGGTCTAGAATAAATAATACTTTTTATAAATATATACTATATATATATATATAATTAATGTAATTATATATATATATAATTAATGTAATTATATATATATAATTAATGTAATTACGTTTAGTTACCTCCCATACTTTTGAACTCTTAATATTGTGGTGAAAAAATAACCGAAAATGTGTATTTTGATTATATAATTTTCTGTGTCTAGTATCAGTGTCTTCCGAATCTTGTTTACATAACAGTTAACGTTAAGATGTATAAAATTTGTGCTATTTTGTTGGGCGCCACTCCTATGATCTAGGAGAAAAACAATAAAAAAGAAAAAACATTTATCTAAGCTAATTCAGACAGTGGCACGACTACTCTCAATACTCGAGACCACTGGGGAATACTTAAAATAAAATATGAGTAATTTAAATAAAAATGGATTGTTGAAATAAAAATGTAGTAATTTAGACAACAATAAAAAATAAATGTATAAAATAATTATTGAAACTTTTGTGGATTTATTATTGTTTTCTTTTTTTCACATCCCAATCCTACCTATGGAATTCCGGATAGTTATAATTTTAATTTGACAAAATAAAATAGTATTGTTGAAACAAAAAGGAAGAGAAACAAAAAAATATCAATATTTAGACATAAAATAAAATGTTAATTAATTCTCTGCATTAGATAATATTTCTGAAGGTTCTTACATGAATTCAGATTTTTGACAGAAGAAAAAAAATGTGAATTTAAAGTTGAGTTGGCTTGACCTCACCAATGAATTATCCCATGCTGAAACAACACCAGCTTCAGAAATTTGTTTCAATTTATTAATGTTAACTCGTCCACAATCTTAAAAAAATAAATAGTCTAGCTCTCGCACAAACACTTAGCTTTCCATTAATTCACTTTAAAAAATAAATTAAATTAAGAGTTCCGCAGTTTTGGCTCCATGTTAGACGAACACCGAGGAAGAATACCCCGTCTCCTACAGAAAATCTTCCAAAATCAAATTTAAAATGTTCTATTCTTTAATTACAAGTCCAAAGAAAAAACTAATATATTAAAACAAAATATAAAATGTTTGGTATGGAATAGGGATAAAAATAAAATACAATGCAGGTTTAATATAAATATTTAATTGTATGCCAATGAATGTGAACAATGTTTTATTAAAGAATTAAATGTTTATTTCTATCTGTCAGAATTGAAAAGCGCGCTAGTTTGGAGTTATTTACATCTTGCCTTGTTTCTTCTTTTTCTTCTTTTACCATCACGAGACCCGACACTCACTTGTTTGACAGATCTGCGCATGCGTTGAAATAAGTCATGGCCGACAAGTAAATGAAGAGTCAACCAACTTCTTAGAAGGATAATTAATATGTTTAATAAAAGGTAAATGTTCTTCCTTAAGTCAAAATTCCTTATTTAAATTATTTAAAATAATGTTTTACGTTGTTCCTTCCATCCTTCTATTTTATTGAATGGATGTAAATAGTATTATTAGTCAGGCCGGCAACACTCTACGCACACTCGAGATGATACCAGTCGATATGTAGTACAACTCCCATTCAAGGAATATCACCCTCCTCTCACGGATTCTTCAAACAATGCAAGAAATAGATCTAATGTTTTAAAGCGATGATTTTCTACTCAACCTCATTTCAGACAAATGTATGTAGACTTCATGGAGAATTATCTTACAGCTGGTCACATGACTGAATGCAAACCACCTCCAAATATTAACTCACCACACTACTTCTTGCCCCACCATGGAATCATGAAATCAACCTCGCCCACAACTAAGCTACGGGTCCTTTTCGATGCCAACACCCGCACCTCCAACTCAGTTTCGTTAAATCAGGTTTTATTACCTGGGCCTAAACTTCAAAATGATATTTGTGATGTGATCACTCACTTCCGTTGCCACCCCATAGTCTTCTCATGCGATATTAGACAAATGTACCGACAGATCTTGATACACCCTGATAATCAAACGTACCAATTGATTTACTGGCGTGGCAGTCCCGCAGTACCTCTTACTGTCTACCAACTTAGCACTGTCACTTATGGAATTACCTCGTCCCCATATCTTTCACTAAGAACTCTCCACCAGTTAGAAGGATGAAGGACACAACTACCCACGTGCATCCAAAGTCTTGCAAACACAAATTTGTGTAGATGATGCAGTTTGTGGAGAAGATACCATAGAAGATGCGCTACTTACCTCCAACTCAGTTTCGTTAAATCAGGTTTTATTACCTGGGCCTAAACTTCAAAATGATATTTGTGATGTGATCACTCACTTCCGTTGCCACCCCATAGTCTTCTCATGCGATATTAGACAAATGTACCGACAGATCTTGATACACCCTGATAATCAAACGTACCAATTGATTTACTGGCGTGGCAGTCCCGCAGTACCTCTTACTGTCTACCAACTTAGCACTGTCACTTATGGAATTACCTCGTCCCCATATCTTTCACTAAGAACTCTCCACCAGTTAGAAGGATGAAGGACACAACTACCCACGTGCATCCAAAGTCTTGCAAACACAAATTTGTGTAGATGATGCAGTTTGTGGAGAAGATACCATAGAAGATGCGCTACTTCTCCAAGATGAACTTACCAAGCTGCTAAAATTAGGAGGCTTTGAATTACGGAAATGGTCAAATAATACGCCTCAACTTCTTGATTCAGTGCCACAGGACCACAGAGAAACCCCTCTCTAATTTCGGACACCAGAACAACCATTGTTCAGCATTCTCGGGCTCCAGTGGACATCTGACCCGGACAACTTCTCCTTTCGCATGCAAGAGACAGGAGACGCTCACAAGCCTATAAAGCGTATCGTTCTTTCAATTGTGGCTTAAATCTATGACTCTTGCAGTTGGTTGACTCCTGTCGTGTTCTGGGTGAATTTTTTCATCCAGCTGTTACGGACATTAGGCCTACAGGGGGATGAACCCTTGCCTGCTGACATTGCTAAAAACAGGGAAAGATTTTTGAATAATATTCCCGTGTTAGAAGCCATTAGCATACCACGCTATTTCTATCTCGCTTCTGCTACCTACATTCAACTCCATGGGTTATGTGATGCCAGTGAGGTAGGGCATGGGTGTTGCCTCTACCTCAGATGTTTTGACCCCAACAAAAAAGTGACAGTTAGTCTTCTCATCGCCAAATCATGTGTATCTCCCCTTAAAAGAATTTCCATACCTCGCTTGGAACTCTGCGCCACTCACTTACTTTCCAAACTTATGTACTATTGCACTGACCTTTTATCACCACATTGAAAAATTGACTCAAGAACTGCTTGGTCAGATTCTATGATTGTCCTCTCGTGGATCCATACACCACCATATCGGCTCAAAGTGTATGTGGCCAAACGTATCACACAAATCCAAGAATGGCTTCCTCCTCACACTTGGATGCATATCGCTTCTCCCCACAACCCGGCGGACTGTGCCTCTCGGGGTTTATCCCCTACAGATATCAACGATCATCCCCTGTGGTGGTATGGTCCTCCGTGGATCTCTTTTCCACCTCAACAGTGGCCTCTTTCTCGTTTCACTCCTGTGGCCGAAGTGGTATTGCCCGACGTCAAACCCTCACCATTAAATGTTTTCATTGCTAATCCTTCTACTGATTCGATTTAAACATTATTGCTCAAATACTCGTCATGGACGAGACTCGTCAAAATAATGACTTTTGTACGTCGCTTCCTTAAACACTGCAGATCAAAATCTCGCCAAACAGGAGCCCTCAACCCTCAAGAGCTCAATGAAGCCATTCAACGCATCTGTCAAGTTATCCAAGCTAGAACTTTCACCGCCGACATAGAACTCATTAAGGCTAAGAAACCATGCAGCACCAAACTTCAACGCTTATCCCCGTTCCTGGATAGCCAAGGAATACTGAGAGTAGGTGGACGACTCAGTCGCTCAAATCTGGCTCACGAAGCTAAACACCCTATCGTGTTACCAAAATCACATCATATTGTCAACCTGATCATTGATCACCATAATCTCAAGCATCTCCATGCTGGACCTCAACTTCTGCAGTCTATTTTGTCACGACAATTCTGGATCCTCTCTGTTCACAGCACAATTAAACTTCGATTTTTCAAATGTATTCGTTGCTTTTGCCACAAACCAAAGCTCATAACTCCCATGATTGGCGATATACCTGAACCTCGAGTTATTCCCTCACGTCCATTTCTCAAATCTAGAATGGATTATGGAGGCCCATTATTAGTGAAGTTACACACTCTCAGACGCCTCCAGTCTATTAAAGACTATCTCTGCTTGTTTGTCTGCTTCTCAACTAAAGCAGTTCACCTCGAAGTCTTCACAGATCTTACCTCGGATGCATTCATCGCTGCCTTCAACCGCTTTGTCTCAAGAAGAGGGCTCTGTTCAGACCTATATTCGGATTGTGGGACAAACTTCATAGTTGCCTTTCACCAGTTGAAGAAAACCATTATATCTAGCTCAAGACCACACCCAACAACTTCAACAGTTTGCATCACAACATTCCATCAAGTTTCACTTCCAGCCTCCAGCCGCACCCCATCAAGGACGACTTTGGTAATCTACGATCAAAAGCTCAAAATATCACCTCTCAAGAGTAATTGGAGATCAAATATTGACCTTAGAAGAATTCATAACGTTGACAACTAAAGTGGAAGCTATGTTGAACTCTAGACTACTAGTCCCTCTATCTACTGACCCATGCGAGCTAGATGCTCTAACTCCGGGACACTTTTTGATCAGTTCTCCTCTCATTACCGTACCTGAAACCGATGTATCTGACATACCATGCAACCAATTGAAACTATGGAGTTTAGTCACATCACTTTCTCAACACTTCTGGAAAAGATGGCATAAGCAGTATTTACACATTATTCATCAACGTTCAAAATGGACAACGCAGGAAGCAAATATACAAGCAGGAAATCTCGTCCTCATTCATGAACCCAACACACCACCTCTGTCTTGACGTCTTGGACGCGTAACTTCGACCTCACCTGGAAAAGATGGCATTGTACGGCTTGTACAGCTGTGCACCCAAAAGGGAACACTGTATAGGCCTGTCGTCAAAGTGTTTCCTCTCCCACTCAACCAGGGTGATTATATCGTGTGTGTTTTGTTATATCTTTGTTTTTAGCTTTTTTTGTCTCTTTAATTGGCGGATCTTGTATTTTTGCTTCTTTCGTGATTGATGTATCTTTTGTTCTACTCATTCATTGAACTAGTAGTTCAAGGGGGGTGGTATGTTTAGTATGAATATACCTACCAAGCCAGCTGTGCTCTATTATTTTGGAATTAATTATATTCATATATTAGCACTAGGTATCAGCACTGCATTGATCCTTCTCTCTTAATTTCTCTGGACTCGCCTATCCCGCGCTTTTTCTTAGTATAACGGAAAAACTGTGTTCAAGCGTCTTTTAGTCTCGTGGTACACAGCCATGGAACTTTCTCATGTAAAATAATTATTAAGTGTTCAAGAAACAAGATTAGGGCGCACCTATCTATCATCTCATCACTCCAGGTACTTTGTCACCATTCGAAAAGGTAGGCTCATAGTAAATTAATTGTTTCTCTGTTTGATAATTAAAGCGTGTGAACAAAATCTCGCCTGTTAACAACGCACATTTGGCTACTTTCCTTTTTTTTTAGTACTAAAATGTTATATCTGTAAACAATAGACAAAAAAAACTTTTCACTTCCTAAGAAAGCCTAGGAAAAAAATCGAGAATTAAACTCACCATTCTAAGCTATCTTGGAATAATAAAGTTTGCGCCATTATTGATGGTAGCCTAAAATTGATACGTGATAATCATACATGTTGTTTGAAAGTATAGTTAGATATCTAATTTTTTTTTTCAAAAGCTTTCTTACCATATTAACTTGAGCTTTCAGCATTAATTCTCTACACAATTTTGAATGGAAGCTGTTTGTTCCCACGAGTAAAGTAAGATCAGAGAAAAGTGACGTCACAACACGCTGAAAGTGAAGTAGCGGCCTAATTACACAGCTCATTCATTAGAGCAATACATGAAGCCGTCTCATTATAGAACATGTTCATATTTCCATTCAATGGATGTACCATAGGGACTTCCTCTACATGGACCGTGTAGCTATAAATGAGAGTTATTTATTTGGTAAAGTTAGTAGTTGCCATAGTTTAATTAACACAAGATATTTTTTTATTCCCATCTTCCATTCAACTCCTACAGTGCAAGGCATTGTTAGTTCTTTAACAAGTGAACCGCTTTGATCGGTCAACAAGGAGCATTTTTAAAGCGACCTTCTACTATGAGCTACGAGACGCGTTGTGGGCGATAATAAATAACGCGTTATTTGAAAAGGGAGTTATTTCAAAATATGATTTAGGCCAAGATCGAGGTGAAAGGTAATCAACATGTCCTCATAGAATTAAAAGCCTTACATTTTAAGTTTAGTAATTATCTTTTAAATGTGTATTAAAATGTTTAAATTAATTAACAGATCCTCCGGATTGTATACAACTACTCGCCTTCATTTGTCTCGCTGAAGCATTTTGACCTTCGGGCCGGATTATAATATCCAAGAATTTTGTTAAGCAACATTCATTTTTTCATCAAGA
This sequence comes from Timema douglasi, assembly GCA_901482245.1. Taxonomy (NCBI): domain Eukaryota; kingdom Metazoa; phylum Arthropoda; class Insecta; order Phasmatodea; family Timematidae; genus Timema; species Timema douglasi. The sequence continues at coordinate 90,370 of CABEEJ010002240.1, forward strand.
TCAAAATACTTACTTTAAAATCGTTTAATATTTCATTGACAAATACTCTCGTTTTTTTTTGTCTAGTACAACTCATAAGTATAAATTTTAAATTCTTGTCAACCAATAATGGATTAAATAAGATCATTACGATTATATCCGCATCTAAATATAATATTATTTACATTTAAAAATGACACCTGGATATGGGAATCGAACCAACGGCCTTTGACTTAGAACGCCAATGCTCTGCCCACTGAGCTATCCAGGAATCGTCCCGTACCCAGGGTCATTCTTCACTCATGTTTTAAGGTAGAGTCTATGATGGACTTGTGGAAATCGTAAGCTACATAGGTAATATGTGTGATTTTCATATGAGGCTATTACCATTATCAAATATAATAGCGTTTATATTCAATCCATAATAGTATGCGCATTCACACTGTTATTGTTGTAAAGTTGGCAGAGTAAAGCCTTACTAAGTCTAAGATAGGCTGCTTTATCTGACATCTCTTGACATAGGATCTCCCATCTCTTTAAGCCCCTCTCAACAGCCTTCGGGGATGAAATTTGAAAAACCATCAAAATGTCTCACACAATTCTAGAAAGGCGCCTTCATTTAAAATTTCAAGCTTCTATGTTCGCTAGTTCAAAAGATACATCAGTGAGTTTTTAAAACTATTACCCCTTATAGCTCGAATTTCGCAAAAATACAGTTTTAACTCTTGCTTGGGGTGTAAAAGAAACCTTAACGCAAAATGTTTACTTTCCAGGCCCAGGAGTTAGGGGAGTACGATGATAAGTAAGTGAGTTTTGCTTTATATGCTTCTATAGATTCTGTTGTTTGTTGATCCTTGCTGTGTGTTTGTTATTGAATTTGAAAAATGTAATATAGTCCGTTGTTATTTTATATGACTCACTTTATCGCAACATCTCAAAGATATGATGTGTTTAAATTTACTACGTTGCCTACTTGGAGATTACGAAGCTATTTTGCGAAGCGGGTTGCATCTTAACCTGACGTGCCTAAGCAGTACTAAGCATTATCACACCAATGTACGGAATAAAATGAAAGGGAAGAAAATGAGCCATTCATTCTATGAGGCTACTTGTTTATTTACTGGACACTTCCCCTATTTCTCTGACAAGTTTACACACGCACCATATTATTTGTGTTTTGAAAACGTTGATTTGATTTTCAAAATTACATTTTTTTCTGGTTTCCTATTATAAATAGACATACGATACCGCGAACTTTATTAATATACATTCTGGCAGAAAGATTCCTACATAACATTTTCGTGACTAAATTGTCTAAGTTGTAGATGATTTATAAAATAATATTTTTATGTAAAATCTACTTGAAAATAAAAATAATAATTTTATGAGACTGCAGGACTATTTTTTTAGAAAAATTGGTAGACTTTGTGGTTGTTTTTTTTATCAACGCTATATTTTTAAAACTCGCTGAATAAAACGCACAGTAACTTCATTAACATGGGAAATCCTATCTTGAGCTGCCGATACGTCACAGGTAGGCAACGTGCTTAACAAAGTGGTCCGATTTTATACAACTTTTAGTCTCTATTCATCTCGCTGAAACACCTGTATGTTGCGATAATGACTTCTTAAGACTATTTGAACACCAAGTCGAGTTTCAATTATTTTTTTTAGCGCCGCGTCTTCTTAACTGTCTGGGTTATACGTTTAAGTACTAATTATCTTAATTACTTTATGGATTAGGGAGGTTATATAGGAAGTGTACCCACATTTGCGTGTAGGTAGAGTGGAAAACCACCCTCATCACATCTGACCGAGATTCGAGCCTCGATCTCCCCGTCATCGTCAGTCTAGTCTACTGCAAGAGTGGCGCGTTAGGCCACGCGGCCACAGAAGCGGGTTACAAGGATGTTCATCATGGCTTAAGTTGGCATCACTTTTTAGAAGACGTAGAAAAACAAAACAACCTTGTCTGTGAGATGTGTCATTTGATGAAAAATAATAGACATTAAAAAAAATCTGTTCAAACGTGATGACAACATGGCGGAGTTGTCATCAGGGCCAGCCATTGAAAAATGACCAAAGTGTTGCTCGGTTGTTTTAAAAGAAGTAGCTGTCAAACCTTCTCTCATAACTCGACACAATCGTGTGACAGACACGTGGAGATGATGTGTGTGTCTCAAACGCGAAGATTCTTCTCAGACAGCAGACAACAAATCTTTTAGTTTACCGAATGTTAGTCTCGGAGTTTGTCACATTCCTCTATAGACCGATGGGTTACAAAAGTTCATTAATCTTACTATTATTTTTGTTGTTATTACTATTATTATTTTAACAGCATGTTATTAATGGCCTAATATACATGATATGTATGATAAGGGTAGTTTTAAAATAAGTGTACCAACATTAGCGTGAAGAGGAAACTGGAAAACGAGAGAAATAAATCATATTTGGAAAAATCAACCTCAGTGCCAGGATTTGAACTTCAAAATTACCGCCATTATCATAAAATAAGACTAAATAAACTTTACCCTTAGTCCGTGTGTCCACCGATGGGGTTCTTTGGTAAATTATATTTTGAAACGTTTCTTTCTACAAGCTTACTGCACTAAACATAATATAAAATCTAGTCAGTCCATATTTATATATTATATATAATGTATGTATAATATATATATAATGTATGGATAAACAGTTAATTTCAACCTATCGTAAACAATATGATCACTAAGCCTACTCTACGTGAACACCAATGCGGGTAGTAAATTTATCATATTTAACTTGAATATTTAATGTGAACTTTCTAAACTTAGTCTTTAACATAATATTTAACACCCGCAGTTTGACCCGTTCTTCGCATAGTTAAGCAGCACTCAAACCATATCAGATTAGAACTTTAACATCCTGCTGCCCATTTTTTGGTAGTATCTATAATTGAACTATGGCAATAGTTAATATCTTATGATAAATTAAATATTGGAGACAAAGTACTAACTTATCCACAAACTGAGTGCACAAACAAACGCAATCCATTAAAAAAACACTATTTACCAAAGCACGATATTAACATAAGATAAACAAACTGGTATACATTGTTACATACATATGTTGGAAAAAAGAGCATCATGTCTCACTAAAGAGCATACATAGATAATAAACTTTGTTACAGAAACATATTAACAACCAAATCGTGATTTTCCAAAGATCATCACGGTTCACCGAACCATGTCACCAAAATTTGTTTATTTTAATTGTTATTTCGCTGCTAAATAGGAGATAATTTAACCTTCGATTTTTAGTTTAGTGTTATCACAGTACTTACGGATCCCCTTAAAGATACTCTTTAGTTATTGTATTTTATTTATTTAAAAATAAAATTTCACCTGCCTGTACATAATTCCAAAATTTCAATTTTTCAGCTCATCTGAAAGTGAGTTTTCTTTTCCGGAGATATTTATTTTCAGCTTTATATATATATATATATATATATATATAAGCTGAAAATAACGACCGACAAGCTATATATATTAAAAAAAAGCAGGTGCGTGGATAAACATTCTAATGAATAGGAGTGAAAAGTTATTCCTCGCAATTTTAAAAATTGTTGATGAAAGTGAGTGGTATTCTTCTTAGTAAGCTGTACAATGTGTTAAATATATAGTATTTGACTTATATATATATATATATAAAACAATCT